>JNDS01002897.1:0-37467 GCA_000697035.1 Rhizopus stolonifer B9770
GGGATTTTTTTTTTAAAAAAAAAATGAGCGATTTGACCAATTTATTACTTCAAGACATTCTCACGTCTCCCAACAAGGCCGAAACTATATTGGAATCCTTAACAACTGATCAGATTCTTAAAATCGAATCCACTATTCATCGTGTCAAACGTCGTAAATTAGACAAAGATAAGAATCAAGTGACAGCCATTGCTCATTGTCTAGCTGCCATTGTCTCAGCAGCGATGCAAACCAAGCAAGAACCAAAAGAAGAATCGCCTTTGGCTGAAATGAAGGATGGAGTAGAATATGTTTCGTTCATGTACTCGCATAACCGCACGCTCAAACAATATTCTATAAAGACAGACATTAACCATATTCATTTGGAAACGATACATGATAAATTTAAGGCCGAAAATTGCGTAAGTCCATACATAAACCAAGCTCGATAACTCACTATGATATAGGTTTATCCACGAGCCAATCTGCCACGAGAGGATTACAAGGGGAATCGTTGGTCTTATGAAACAGAATGCAACGATCTGGGCTGGAAGTTGGCCTGGCTCAATCAGGAGATTGCCGGCAAACGTGGATTGATTCAACGGGCGGTGGATTCTTATCGCAACAGATACCCAAGTATGCGATCGAGAAGGGTGGCCCGTCAAGAAAAGTTGATGAACGGCACATTGCGCAAGAGAAAGCATAGGGAATTCGTAGCGACACCCGAGAGTTTAGAGGAAGCCATCGTTCGACCTTCCCATCAACCTAAGACGATTGCGATCGACGATCGTCATCATACCCGTTATAGGATCAAGATTGGTATCGAACAGGTCTCATTGGATGAAATCTCGGAGGAATTCCGCCGACAGAATTGTCCGTTTCCTAGAGCCACTCAAAAGGTTGAATTTTATATGGGCGGACGACAGAGATGGATACAAGAAAACATGTTGAATGAATTAGCTTGGAAATTGGAAAGTGTTTTTTTTTTTTTTTTTTTTTTTTTTTTTTGTTTGGAATTTGTTAATAATCTTTCTTTCTTTTTTATAGGCTTACTTAAATCCTAGAATATTAGCAGGCAAAAAGAATTTACTTCAACGCGCTTTGGATGTTTATCGTAGCAAATTTATGCCTTCACTTCAGCCACGTAGTAAACTCACGCCAAACACACCGAATTTCTCGCTGGACGAGGAAAACGTAGAAGAAAAACCAAGTATTTCAGAGACAGATCCCATGATTTCACCCACCTATCTGTTTGATGAATCATGTAATACGAGTAACAGTAGTAGTCTGGCATGTACTCCTAGCCCACCTGTCACCGCAGATGTATTTGCTGATGTCTATGATGCCTTTATGTTACCTCCTGTCAATGAAACTTTTCTATTACTCGATAATGACACCAATATGGGTATTCGCTGTGATTCATTTCAAGAAGATAATCTTTTCTAAAAAGAAGAAAAAAAAAAAAGTTTCTGATTCGGGTTTATATGTATAATTAACAAGCTTCCATGTACATTTATGGCTTACATGATAACTGTAGATGATCTATCTAATTGACAGTTAATGTAAGCCCAGGAGTATAAAACACATTAATAGGACCCCGTAGGATTGACTCCTGTCTCATTTACATTATTTATTATACATAAAAAAAAAGCTAGTTTAATAAGCATCCCAACCCTAATAATAACTCATTAATTAACTAAACCAGTATGTCTATGTGTTTACCTTATTGTCAAGTACTTGTACTTTATCCATCACTTGTGTTTCCATTTGGTTTAAATAATCCGACATCTTCTTTTGTATGGAAGGAATAGAAGCACCCAAGATACGAATAGCAAGCAAGGCTGCATTTGTACTGTTATTGATAGCTACTGTAGCTACAGGAATACCACGCTAAACAAAACAAAACAAAATAAATAAATAAAAAAACAAGATTAGCCCACATAAATTAATTAATAACAAGCACTTACGGGCATTTGTACGATACTATAAAGAGAGTCAACACCATCAAGAGAGCTTCCCTTGACAGGCACACCAATCACAGGTAAAGAAGTCATGGCAGCCACCATACCAGGTAAATGAGCAGCACCTCCAGCGCCAGCAATGATAGCCATCAAGCCACGCTCAGCAGCAGACTTGGCATATTCAACCATACGCAAGGGAGTACGATGTGCAGAGACGATGGTGAGTTCAAATGGAATACCGAAATCCTGAAGAATCTTTGCACCGACCTTCATCACCGGCAGATCCGAATCAGAGCCCATGATCATACCCACCAAGGGTCTCAAGCTCAAGGATCGTTCGACTTCAGGTTCGATTGCTTTCAAGATGGGTTGAATATTCTGTTGGACTTGCATCATGGATTCACCGACCAAAGTAATATGGCCCATCTTACGACCTACTCTACATTCCTTTTTACCATACAAATGAATCGTAGCGCCATCAGCCAACAGAGCAGCCTGGCAGGGCTTGTAGCAGTCTTCCATGCTGGTATTGTAACCCAAGATGTTGACCATGATCGACGCAGGCACCTTCATTGCAGTGGAACCCAGAGGCAAGTCCAGGATAGCACGTATATGATTTTCGTATTGCGAGGTCTCACAGGCCTCGATGGTATAGTGGCCCGAGTTATGAGGACGAGGCGCAATCTCGTTCAAGAGGATCTCACCTGACTCAAGCAAGAACATCTCGACACCAAAGATACCTGCACCAGGGAAACTCTTGATGGCGTTTTCAGCAATCACCTGAGCCTTAGCGGCCACTTCTCCACTGATCTGAGCAGGGGCGATTACCAGATGGCAAATGCTATTCTTGTGAATTGTTTCTACTACAGGGTAAGAGCGCACCTCACCGTTAGCACGACGAACGACCATGACTGCCAGTTCCTTGACAAAGGGAGCCCATTTTTCTGCATAAAGAGGAGTCTTGGACAGTGCCTGAACGGCGGGCTTGATATCTGCTTCGGACTTGACCACATAATTACCCTTTCCATCATAAGCCATCGTCTTGGACTTGAGCATCAACGGGTACCCGAATTTCTCGGCAGCAGTCTTGAGCTCTCCTTCGTCTGCAATCTCCAGATAGTCAGCGACAGGGATCCCATTGGATTCGAGATGCTTCTTTTGGTTGTACTTGTCCTGGATGGTCAATACCGTGAATGCGCTGGGACAGACACGGACTCGGCCTTGACTTTCGATCTCGGCCAAGACTTGAGCGTCTACATGTTCGATTTCGACGGTCAAAACGTCTACTTTGGAAGATAGCTCTCGGATCTTATCAGCATCGTTGAATGCGCCTTGGATGTGAGGTTGAGTAGATTCGATCTGTTTGGCAGGTGCATCGGTGGGTGCGTCCAGGATGGTCACTTGGATGTTTAAGCGCGAGGCGGCTTCTACCATCATACGGCCCAATTGTCCACCTAAATTATCGTTATTTCTTCATTCTTTCAATCTTGTTGACTTTACCACCAAGAATGCCTACTCTTTGTTTATCCATCTTTTAAAGTTGTAAAAAAAAAAAAAAAAAAAAAGAAATGATTCATATTTTTTTTTATCTCTTGCTAAAGTGACTGTCTTGAAGATGTGAGTCGTCGCTGAGATTAAATGTTTATCATGCATTTACTGATTTTCTCTCATTTTTTTTTTTTTCTTTTATATTAATTTCTAGAATCTTGATGATATCGACTTTTCAGAGATTACTGAATATTTCATCGCAACCCCCTTATAATAGCCCTCGGATTGCTCCTGGCCAAAATGGAGTTGGATCATTATACATTGTACAAAGAATGTAATACCGGGAAAGACATGTAAAATAAAGGATCTGGAACATAAAGTATGTAATAATTATAAAAATAGGACAAATAGAGATATGCTTCAATTTTTTTTTTATTCATTTATTTAAATGTAAAAGAGTGTATATATGTAAAGGTGTGTGTGTGTTTGTGTGTTTTTTTTTTATATATGTGTGTATGAGTGAAAGAGAGTATGTGAAAGCTTAGGATGAACTATCGAAATCCAGTAGATCAGCAAGTTCTTGATCTGTAGCCAAAGAAGTAATTGGACTGATAGTACCACCACCTCCACGCTGCAACCAAGAATTGATTTGATCTTCCGTGGCTTGAATACTGTTATCGGGTGTACTTTCAAGACCAGACTGTAAAAACAAGTTCATGTCCAGCAAAGAATTATATAGAGGGGTATAGAGTAAAGAAGAGTAAATGCTAGCCATATCTGCCAGTGTATCTGCAATGGGTTTGACAGAAGGCAAGGAAGAAGAGGAACTCACGCTGCTGCAATCATCTTCATACTCAAACAATGGAGTAGAAGGGCAGGATTTTAAGCTTTCGTACATTTGAACGTCTTGGATCACATTTGATTTCTTTAGGCTGTTCATCATTCTACCCTTGGCCTTTGTCAAATTATGTCTCAGATGACGACTGATGGTCAGGATATCGTCTTGCTTGGGTAATTTAGCTTGTCGGCTAAGTGCCTTGAGTTCTTGTACTGTCATCTTTTCACAAGTAGGTGGACCGCCTAAGATGATCTTTGGTCCGTTCTTCTTGATTTTTTTGGACGTTCTTCTGGTGGTCAGACTAATACAAACAAGTTTAGAAAAATGATTATTTGATTGTTCTCTTACTTGTGAGTGTTAGCGTTTTGATAACAGGTAGGTTGCATTTGTATAGAGAAGAATATGTGTGTAAAAGAGAAAAAAAAAAGAGAGAGGAAAAAAAAAAAAAATGGAATAATGTTGTTATATAAAAACTTTTTTTTTTCTCAGAAAATGGGACTTGTTAGACAGTGATTTTTTTTTAAAGAAACGCAATTAAAAGGAGAAGGAAACCTTTTTTTGTTTTTATTTGTTCTGTGCATTAAAGTAGTACATCCGCTCCCAATTAGGATAAATGACAATTTTAACAAAAAAAACTTTAATTTAAAAAAAATCAAAACAATTTTATTCAATTTAACTCTTTTGTTTGTTCCATTGTATTTCTTTTTTTAAAAAAAAAAAACCCGCTTCAAAACGGAGACGTTTGAGAAAAGGGAAGACGACTTCTTCTTTTTAAAGGAACGCATATGTCCCTGTAACGCTTTGTATCTCCGAAAAAATTGGGTTGCCATGGTAACGCCTTTTTTTTTAATCTATTTTCTTACTGAAACACAAACAAAATGTCATAATGTGCTTGTTTACTGTTATTGTTATTGTTTATGGATCAACGCTCTCCCCCCTTCCCCCAATGTGTGTCTGAGGAAATCTTATATTTATGCACAATTTGATTCATTTAAAAAAAAAAACTGATTGAAAGTTGTCTGTGCTTACATGAACATTCATAATCACATTCTTATAAGCGCAAGGGGACCCTTTGCTTATAATAAAGAGCATAGTAATATTATACGTTTCCTCTTTAAGACTAGTGACGAGTAGTGAAGACATTATATTAAACAGGTTCTATGAGATTTTTTTCACAAGTCTAATCGGTGATTGGGCTAAAAATATAAATTGTTTGTAATCCAATGAAAGGTGAATCAATTTCTCAGCAAATAAGAACATGCCAGAAACATAAAGCAGAGATCTAATGTGAGTTTATTAACTTGCAAGAAAATGGATATTCTAACCGTGTAACAACCTATCATTATGTCATTTATACGATCATTGGGAAAAAAAAAAAAAGATTTCTGTGCTAGCGACGGGTTTTCACTACCTCCTCCCCGATAGAGAGAGAAAGACATTAAAAAAAAAAGTAAAGAACTGAACCAGGGCAGTGGAGTTTATTTCCCAGCAAATGGACGAAATAGGAAAGCAAATTCGGATGAAATCAGACATATGATTGGCTGCCTAACATAGAGCAGATAGTTGTGTAACACTTGTTCACCGCTTGTTGTTGAACAACTGGCCCACGTTGCATGAAAAAGGCCATTGATTTGATTGCAAAGCCCTATCCATCTTTCATGTTACGGATTCCAATCCTTCCTCCTCCCTTTTTTCTCTTTCTTTCTATAAACTATGGATTTGTCTAACTTTCAGCTTACGGATACTATGAGCGAAATGGACATCTTGAGAGAATTTCCAAATACATACCAAAGACAACAACAACAACAACAAGACTACAGCTTTTCACAAGATATGGATCTTTTGTTTTCCAATAGCTCACCTCAAGTGGGTTCCTCTTCATTCCTTGGCTATCAAAAGAATCCATCTCCTGACTACAGAACAACCTCACAGCCAGAATGCTATTCCCAAGAGGTATTTCAATTGCGTATGTTATTTCCAACTAAACTCATAGGATATCCTCACTCCTCTCATCTCACCAGCCATGACCCCTTCTTTTGATTATCCAATCCAAAGTCACACGAACAAGAACATGAACTTTAGCAGCGAATTAAATTTCTCTCCTTTATCTTCTCCTGCTATGCCACCTCAAACGGATCGTTCACAAAAAACTCATTTGATCACTGCTAGCCAAATACGTGAGCAATACGATCAGCTCGAACAAGCCAAACGTTTGATTAATGAACAATTATCTGAAATGCAACAAAGACAACAACAACCACCGTTAAACCGACCACAGTTACAACCGCCACCGTCAAAACCACCACAGTTACAACCTCTATCTCGCTCTTGTTCCCCAATAAAAAAAACCACAAAAACACCCGCACCCAAACGCATGAAACCCGCCACACCTGCCTCACTTATGAGTCTCAGTCGCTCAAAAGGAAGCCAAAAGTCCAAACCGATCAAAAAGAAACGAGATAATCTGATCGACACCCCACGCGCGCTCAAACCTCTCTTGATTAGCCCAACGCTCAGACCAGGACCAAACAAGGATGAAGAAGAAGCCGAGCGCATCCTGGCCACACGCTCCAACTATCAAAACCTGATGGAGGGTAAAGGACCGGCATTGGGTATTGCTTTTCATTCACAAATCAAGAGCGGACTTGAGGTCAGAAGAACGGCACATAAGGCGGCAGAACAAAAGAGACGCGATTCTCTTAAGGAATGGTTTGATAAATTGAGATGTGAAGTCGAGGAAGGTTATGTCAAGCGTCAGAAGTCACTCATGTCTCAGGTCATTCAGGCTCAGGAACTCGAAGGTTCGGAATCTTTAGATACAATGAAACCGTTGTCAAAGGTTTTGTTACTTCAGTATGCTTATGAATATATTGATGATCTCAAGGCAAAGTTATCTGAAAAAGATGCTATCATACAACGTTTATCTGATTCTTAATTTTTTTTTTTTTATGTTTATATGTTATATGCCCTCACTTATGTATTTATGTTATATGATTTAATCTATGTATACACAGCACACACACACACACACACATACACATACACTCGTTTTTTTTTTTTTTTTTTTTTTTTTTGGGAAAACTCATGCACAAAGTAACAATAAAGAAAGGTTAAAAATGTCCAAAAATGGTAAAGTGCGTTTATTTTTATAAAAAAATCCCGCGACATTTTCCCTGTGACTCTTGAAACAAAAAAGTTTTAACTTTCCTCTCTTCTTCTCATTTTTTTTGTAACAAAAAACAGTTGAAAAAAAAAATTCTTATTCTAAAAGAAAGAAAACAAAAAGGATGCAGGCATCCACGATTAATGACAACCCAATGTCTTCTCAGCTTCATTACCTTCCTGATGAGGACTTGGCAGATACTTTTCCTTATTTTCTCGACCCACAACAAGAAGATAATCTTACAGTAGATATCATTCAACTCTATCAGGTAAATCCTCTCCATTTACAAGTTGATTTTATTAAAAACAAGTAGAAATTGCTACCAAGTAAAGAAAGTGGTGATAGAAGAGCAAGGTTTATCAAGAAGATGGAAAACTTATTAAATAGCGAGTGGCCAGATCGCGATATAAAACCCAGAGTGTTTGGGTAAGTAGGTGTTATTTTTTAAATCAAATAACTGATGATCATTTTAGATCTTCGGTTAATAATTTGGGTACAAGTTCTTCTGACATTGATTTATGTATCACCACACCTTGGAATGGATTGAGGAACGTGAGAGTATTAGCCAAATTGTTTCGTAAATGTAAGAGATACTTACACAAGAGATAGTGATTAATATTTCTTATATTTAGGTGGTATGCAACACGTTGTTTGTGTACCGCGTGCAAAGGTTCCTATTGTCCGTCTGTTTGACCCGGAAATGTAAGTAAAAAAAAAAAAAAAAATATTCATGAATTGTTCCTAATAATATGGTATAGGCAATTATCATGCGATATCAATGTGAACAATACAGTAGCACTTCAAAACACAAATATGATTAAAGTCTACGTTGGTCTGGATCCTCGTGTGAGGCCGTTGATTATGATTGTAAAACATTGGACAAAACAACGATTGTTGAATGACGCAGGTAAGCGAGATCTATAAAAAAAATGTGGAATTCTTAAAAGTATCTTTAGCTAACGGAGGAACACTTTCATCTTATACATGGACATGTATGATTATCAACTTTTTACAGCAACGTCATCCGCCTATTTTGCCCATCCTTCATGCAACAGAAACCAAAGCTGATGAATATTTTTTTGATGACGATGTCACAAAATGGCAAGGATTCGGTTTGAAAAATAAGGAAAGTCTCGGCGGATTACTCTATGCCTTTTTTCGACGATTTTCACTTGAATTCGATTATGACAACCAGGTAGTCTCTGTTCGACAAGGAAGATATCTGACCAAAGCTGAAAAGAACTGGGACCAAGGAAGAAATAAGACGAGCCTATGCGTAGAGGAGCCCTTCAACACCAGTCGAAACCTGGGTAATTCAGCGGACGTGAGCTCAGTATTGGGACTGAGAGTCGAGTTTCAACGCTGTCTGGATCTCTTGGTGGACCAGGCCGATCTGGAGGCGATGTTTACAACCTACAAGCCCCTGGTGGATCATACCGAGATACCCAATCACAATTTTTTTTCATTAACCCTGCCCACACCCATCGAGCAGGCCGCCACGCATCCCTATGACAGACGAAAGAGCATGGTAGATGGCGTCTATCAGGTTCCGACTGACTTTCATCGATTTAGTTCTTCACAAGCCTTAGATTCGATTATTCAGAGTCGAAATGCGAGACACGGAAGCCATCCGACACCTCTCCTCTCACAAAATCAACAAACTTCTATCGACAGCCTGTTTACGCGTTGCCAAAAGAAGGAGGCGTCTAAAAAGAAGCAGCAGTCAAGACGAAAACCTCAGGAAAAGTCGCGTAGACGGTCGTCTGTGGCTGGCGCGGAATGGCCGTCGATTTCTAATGGCTCAACTGAAAAGAATTCACGAAGATGGTCTATTGCTAAAAGAGAGGATAAAAAGACATTGGCCGAGATTATCAAGGTCGCGCATCCTACGAAACAACAAACGTTGCCTTCTAAAAGTATGAGTAGTAGCAGTAGCAGTAGTAGTAGCAATCATAATAGTAGGCAAAAGAAACCGGCCAAAAATACTCATAAAAGCAGCAATCATAGACAACAAAAAAATAAGAGCAATAACAAATTTCGTGCTTAAAAAAATAGAATGTACATAAAAAAAGATATTTATACACAAATGTAAATACAAAAAAAAAAAATCCGAAGTGTTTATTTTAATACAATTCTGTTCGCGTGGATATGTGCTTTTGTTGTTGGTGGTTTCTAGAGTATGATTGGATGGCCATAATATAACAATGTCTTTAAAAAGTCGTGTCTTTAGCCCCCTCCCCCTTCTAAAACAGAGGGGGGCGGGGCGATGGATTATTTAAAACGATTCGGCTAAAATAAAACAAAACAAAAAATCCAACCATTCATATATGCTGTAAAGTTTTCTCGCCCACAATTCTTTTCAGTGCTGTTGTTCTCTTTACACCATAACTGAAATAATCCCCTTTTATAAACGCTACAACTATTTAGTTTCAGATATACATAAAAAAAAAAGTTGTTAAATTTACTTGCAAACGCGGCCCATTAAAAGTTTTCGAGATGAAGTAGTTTATTACCGCCTGAGAAAACTTTCGGCTAAAGAAAGGTTTTAACCTTTTAAATTAGAGAGACAGAGAGACGTGTGATTATAACAATTTTGATTAGGAAAAAAAGGGAAAGAGTTTTTTTTTTATCCACCCTTGAAATAGCATTCTTTGTCGGAAGTTGTAATGTTTAAAAAATAGTCACAGCGATTCTCTCAATGCAATCTTCTCCTTGTTACCAACAAGTTGTTTTCTCCCTGAACTCAATATTTGTGTGTTTATATGTGAAATAAACCCAGCAAGTTCGCCTTTTCTTTAAAAAGAGAGAAAGAAAAAAAAAAAAAAAGAAAAAAGTTCAAGTTGCGAGTTTGTACTCCTTTTTCGTAACTTTTTTTTTTTTTTTTTTTTTTTTTTTTTTTTTTTTTTTTTTTTTTATAAAGAAAGGATGCCCGAGAATATATATGAACCGATATATGTTATTGTGATTATATTTGTTATCCTGTTGTTTTCAATCACTGCTTGTATTGGCTTAAGAGTATTTCGAAAAACTCGTCACTTAGAACAAGATAGTGAGCAAGCACCAGAAAATGATATTCAACTTATGGGTGTTATTGAATCAGTGGATGAAGAAACAGTGAAGACAGTGTTGAGTAAAACAAATACAAAAAAAAGGCGTATTTATTGATCTTGTAGATTGGCAATTGAAATATCCACCAAATACAACTCAATTCATCAATGTCAAAGATGATGCAATGATTATCGAGAAGGGAGTCTTGGCCTGGAAATTTGTAGAATCAGATACACTACAGGATTCAGAATATGAGAGTAATGCAGCGATTATGGATGATCCTTATTCTATTGTGTTTTGTCAAGGTCAGGGAAGCATCATGACTAATCTGCCTGTGCCTTTACAAGAGTTATCTTATTGGGAAGTCAAAGTATTGCAATTGCATGAAGAAGATAGTGTGGCTGTAGGATTTGCGACGCATCCTTATCCGAGATGGAGATTGCCTGGTTGGCATAAGCATTCGATAGCTTATCATTCAAATTCGGGTGCAGTCTTTGTAAGTGATCCAACCTTTGGGAGACCTTATGGTCCGCCTATCAAAGAAGGTGATGTCGTAGGTATCGGCTATTTGTATCAGAGTGGAACGGTCTTTTTCACTAAAAATGGACAAGTAAAACGTTTAAAGAAAAAAACCACATGTAGATAACGTCTCACCATTTTTCTCAAATAGAATTTGGGTAAAGCACTCATAGGTTTCAAATACCCCATCTATCCAATCGTTGGGGCCTCTGGTCCATGTCATGTTTTAACCAATTTTGGTTTACAAGAATTTTTATTTACTCCAGGTATATACACACACAAAGACACACACATAGTAATTTATATTAAACTTGATAAAAGCGAATCAAAGAGAAGCAGCGTTTGGTCCCAAACAAGGATCTTTACTTCCTCCTCCTGCATACGGTGGGCACACAGACGATACCATCTTATTTGACGACAATAATCCTAACGAAAACCATTTGACATATGAACCTGCTGTCACTCAACCTCCCCCTCCAGTTTACACTGCTTAAAATTATAGAAAAAAAGTTGCAACTAATAATGTATTATGTCCACACAGAATACCAGAAAAAAATAAAAGCAAGGCCAGTTTGTTACACAGAAAAGGGTCCATTTGTTTTATCGAGAGTAAGAAGCTGATGAAACTGTTTGTTTTTCAATATTGATTTAAATGGTTGCTAAACCAAGCTGCTCTCTCTCTCTCTCTCTCTCTCTCTCTTCAGTTGTACGTTATTTGTAATCGGTGTGTTTTGAGGCTCTAATTTATACGAAGACCCATAGTTAGTATATGAATCAATCAACAGATTAAATAGTCGGGTAAAGATAATTTATTGTAGTAATTCGTATCTACCATTTCTTCTTCATCTAAGCAAAGCATTTTGTTAAAATATACTACTATTTAGCCATTGCAAACTTACGGCTTGCTGAACACATTGCTTAAATGCTTGAAATTCTACTTGACACATTTCTTTTGTAACGTTTTTGTAATTTGAAGTAATACATTTTCCATAGGCTGCAGCTTGGACAGGGCAAGAAGCTACTCCACTAGCTATTGAGCGAACACCTGCATTTGTCTTCATTGTTAAAATCAAATGAAAAAAAAAAAGGGAGAAAAAAACAAAAATAGATGAATCTATGGGTCACGTAAAAAGTCACATTGCTCTGCTCTATTTACAAGCAGTAGGTTTTTCACACAATTATAATAACTCGAAGCAGATCACTTTAAAACCAACAGGGAATTAAAAAAAAAAAAAAAAAAAAACATGAAAATTTACTGAAGTATTACCCTTACATGTCTGCATGTTAGACCAATGAATAGTAATCCTTTTGCTTGATTGGATATTTAACAGTACGTCTCCCAAATTCCCTAAAAGAGGGTTTTGAATCCTTAGGATATCATTTTGCATCATTGTTTTTGATTCAATTTATCACTCTGTATTCAATTTTTGTTGCTCAAATATTAAATGGGTCATCTCTCAGATGACAATCCTTTTTTTTTTTTTTTTTTTTTTTTTTTTTTGCTGATAACTATAGCCTTATTGTTTGTAATAGAGCTTATAGACTTTTTGTCATTGCCGTTTTTTTTTTTTTTTTTTTTTTTTTTTTTTTTTATTTTATGAATTGACAAGGATGTTTCGCTTGATTTGTAAGAAAGAGAGATAAAATGTTCCAAGCCGTGACCGTCTTTTTAAATGAATAGCTTCACGTTACCTTTTGTCGCAGTTGAGCCGAAAGCAACAAACATTTTCTATCGCATGGCTCCCTTTTTTTTCTTTTTCTTTTTCTTTTTTTTTTTTATTAACCTTTTTACGTTAATTTCATACAACCGCCGAACGACTTTTTTTCTTTACTTCTTTGTTTTAAGCATCTCACATAAACAACAAAAGAAAAAAAAAGTAAGACACTTTTTTTTTATACAAACACTATTTTTTGGACTATATTATATGGAGCAAAAGCTCAATAAATCAACAAAAGGAAAAGGCTCTTCTTCTGAACAACAAGAAAACACTAAACGTTACAGCTTAAGAAATATTAAAGAGTCAAAGAAACCCACAACCCCCAAGAAAAGAAAACAAAGCAAAAAAGTAGAAATCCCCAATAAAAAGAGAATGGACCAAAAAGGAAAGCAAAAAGACAGTAAATCAGATAAAGAAGCAAGGTAGTGTTTCAGTATGATATTTAGTAAAATCTTAACTAAACAAAAAAACAAAGCTGTAGCAAAATGTCTAGCCAAGAACAACTTTTAGAAGATGATTTACAAAATAATTCCCGAATGCCGGGATTAGAATATGGTGAAGAAGAAAGAGAGTATGAGGAAGACGATATACATTATGATAATGGACATGAAGAAGATGAAAACGAAGAGGATGAAGGTGATGAAGAGGATGAGGATGATGAAGAGGAGATGATGAATGAGTTGAGTCGCGTTAGACGTGCACTGGGTCTTCAAATGGAAGGTTTATTTGGCAGTATGTCCTCTGGCTCTGGTAGATTTCGACCTATTCTGGCCAGCCTTAAAAATCAAGAAGAACCCACCATGCAACTCGTCGCCTTGCAAGAATTAGCAGAAATATTATCGGTCAGTAATGAAGATAATCTGGTTGGCTATTTTTCCTGTGATAGCTTTGTAAAAGAACTGGTTCGTATCATGTCTGGTCCGGAAATAATGGGCGAAATGGATGACGATATGATGTTGGCTTTGGCCATGAGCGAGGGGTTGGAAGCAGGAAACCCTGAAATTATGTTGCTTGCCTGTCGTTGTTTATCCAACCTACTGGATGCTATGCCCACCGCCGCAACAAGTATTGTGTTTCATGGTGGAATCAAGGTCTTGTGTCAAAAATTGAAATCAATCCAGTATATCGACTTGGCTGAACAAGCTCTTTGCGTAAGTGAATGTATATCTATATGTATATCCCATATTAAATATGTCCCTATATTTTTTTTAGGCTCTTGAAAAAATATCAGCTCAAGTGCCTCGTGCAGTGATTCATGAAGGCGGACTCAGCGCTGCTTTAATGTACTTTGATTTCTTCAGTGTCCATGCTCAACGTACTGCATTGCGTACTGCATCTAGCTGTTTACGTAGTATTGATCAAGGCTCTTTCTCACAAGTGATAGAAGTTACACCTACATTAATGAACGCCATGTCTTACTCTGATCGTACGGTGATCGAATTGACATGTGTTTGCTGGGTAAGGATCTCAGAAAGCTATCGTGGCCAGAGAGAATCATTGGAACGAGTGATATCTGTTGAATTATTAAAAGCTCTCTTTGGATTGATTCCCGTCTCTGGTAATGCAAACGCCGTGCGCCCTTCCACATTCCAAGATATTCTTCGTATTCTCCGTGCAGTGGCCAAAACCTCTCCTCAACTCAGTTTTGAACTACTCAAGATGGACATTCTTGGCACGTTCTATCACATCCTTACTGGCTCTGCTGCATTGTTGGCCGAACAATCCAAGATAGCCCATGTCACTCTGGACTCCAAGTGGCGTGAATCTGTCCCGATCATCATCAAGACAATGGCCGATCTGCTTCCATCCTTACCTAAAGACGGCATGTTTAGCTCCAGGAGGTTTAAGGAAAACGGCCCTGTTGCTAGCCGTACCCGATCTGCTGCCCCCTCTGTGACAGGTGAAACTGAAGTGGCTGTGGTGACCATTGATCCAAGAATAGAATGGTTTGAAAAGAACCCTGATTTCCTAGTTCGTATAGACACCGTTCTTTTCCCGCTCTTTTTGGACATGTACGCATCCACGGTAAACATGCGTGTCCGACAGCTGATTATACACACCATGCTTCGATTAATTTACTACACGAACGCTCAAGATCTGGAAAAGATTCTGGAAAACGTCTCGCTCTCCAGCTTCTTGTCCGGTGTCCTCACACGCCAAGAACAACCTGGGCTAATTATCGATGCACTCTATCATGCTGAGCTTTTGATAAAAAAACTACCTGCGATCTATCAGGTTTTGTTTGAAAGGGAGGGCGTATTCCACGAGATTGTGTGTCTTTCCAAGCTTCCGATCCTAGACGAATCGCAGCAATCACAAACAGATAATGCTGTAGACGAGAGCGATGCAACTACGACGGATGCCGAAAAGAAGGGCGAGGACGAAGAGGAGGAAAGTGAACAGGAAGAGAGAAATGCGACAAGTGGTAGCCAAGACAAAAACAATGGATCTCAAAGACGTCTTCTTGAACGCTCTGATTTACAAGCATTGTTACGCGGACGATATGGACTGTTACAACAACCCAGAGCGGGCCGTCATCATCACCAACGCCATCCGAATGAATCTGAAAAGGGTGCTGGAAAGGGGTCAGTTCGTAAACATATTATTCAGCTTGCGCAGTACTTTGTCAACCACTACTTCCAAGCCAAGAACGGCGAGGGCGCACTCTTGTCCAGCCCACCTGGTAGCAGTCTAAAGGAAATATCTGACTTTACAGACAAGCTCTTGAACGGCAACAAGGAATCCACCACACAGACCTTATCTCAACTCTCACTCTATCTCAAGAACTCATTGACGGGCATTAGCAGCTTTGAACTCATCAACTCTCAATTGATGAATGCTTTACTTATCTTTTTGACACAAGAAGAAGCTCTGAATGGCTCCCCGTTACAAGAACGCCAAAAGATATTCCAAGACATCTTTATGGATCACCCGGACGTGGACAGCAACTGCAACAATTCACTCAAGAAACTGGTGGTTCGATTGCAAGAAATCCTGAGTCGATTCGAGACATTTGAAGTTGTCACGCCTCTCGAGTCCAGTTCGAGCGATGGACTTCGAAACCCAACCAGTATGCTCGCCAAGCAGTTGCGCCTGAGACTCTCGGGTAAAGGGAGTCATATCCCCAGCAGTTACAAACAACTGATGATTTCCACGCATGCTGTGGCTACTTTCCGCGTTTTGGAAGAGTATTTGCTCACTCGTATTCGAGTTTCCTCCGCGCTTAAAGACCATGATGATGATGGAGAAAACGAGGACGAAGAAGAAAGACGGTTGTTTGGATCTACAGATGAAGACTCTGAGGGCCATGAAGAGGAACGAATGGATTTGGATGAAGAAGACGAAGAGATGAGTGAAGCGGTAGAAGTCAAGCACCAAGATACAGAGGAAGAGGAAGAGACGGTTTCCAGGAGTACAAAGACGGACCAGACTGGGGACTCTAAAAAAAAGGACGGTGAATGGAAGATTCGATTCTCTCTTGATGGGACTGTGATTTCCAATGAAACAACTGTTTATGCTGCCGTTCACAAATACGAGATGCAAGAAGGCGCAACGAACCGTGCAAGAATAGGCCGAGGGATTTGGTCTTCTTCTTATCCCATTACCTTTGAACGTGTTTGGATTCCTGCCTCGGAGACATCTGAAGAAACCAAGAAGAGCGTCGCACCATGTCAGCTGAATGATGCTCCACAACCCAAGGAGATGACAGACGATTCTACTTGTTCTCAGGTTCTTTTCTTGATGAAGGCATTGTCTCTTGTTATCACCAAGAACTCGGTTGGTATCTCACCTGAAGACTTTACCAATCGTAAATTAACTGCCAAGATGAACCGTCAACTGGAAGAACCTTTGATTGTGGCCAGCTCCTGCTTGCCCCCATGGACCTACTGGTTGATGAGTACAGCGCCTTTCTTATTTCCATTTGAGACCAGATACCTCTTCATCCAAAGCACCTCCTTTGGTTATTCTCGCTTGATCTCAAGATGGCAAAGTCTTCAAATGCGCAACAACACACAAAACGGTCCACGCGACGACGGTCATCAATCACAACAACCCATTCTTGGACGTACGGAAAGACAAAAGGTCAGAATTGTGCGAAGCCAAATGTTGGAATCCGCCATCAAAATCTTTGATCTCTTTGGAAGTTCACCTGGTGTGCTTGAAATAGAATACGTGGGAGAAGAGGGTACTGGTTTAGGGCCCACTCTTGAATTCTATGCTTCAACTTCTAAAGAATTCAGCAAGCATTCTATTAATATGTGGCGTGGCTCGGAAAAGCAGAAGACAGGTCATGTGGATACACCTAATGGGCTCTTCCCTAAAGCCTTAGCCAGATCAAACTCAAAGTCTGTCAAGAAGATTATTCAACTGTTTAGAACATTGGGTCAGTTTGTGGCCAAGGCTATGTTGGACTTTAGAATTATTGATATCGGATTCAATCCTGCTTTCTTCAAGATAACTTTAGAAGAAAGCAAACCAAGCTCCGAGTTATTATTTGTAAGTATCATGTTAAATAACTTGATCTAACCAGTCTCAATAGGAAATTGATCCTGTGTTGGCCAAGTCTTTGAATCTTTTACAAGCATTTATCAAACAAAAGAATGTTTTATATTCTGATAAAACAAAGGTTTGTTACAATACAAAAGATCACTTTCTAACATCTTTTTGTGTAGTCCAAAACAGAGAAAATGAAAGAACTTGATGATTTACAAGTAGATGGAGTAAAGATAGATGATTTATGCTTAGACTTTACACTTCCCGGAGACCCCACTTATGAATTGAAGGTAAAATATATAGGTTGATTATGAATGAGCCCTTTATATTTAACTCTCTATAGCCCGATGGTGCTGATATTCCTGTTACGATTAAGAACGTAGAGAGCTATGTTGAATCTGTCATAGATGCGGTTGCTGGATCTGGAGTTTCACAGCAAATCGAAGCTTTTAAGGAAGGATTTAACGGCCTGTTTGCGATTAAAGATCTCAAATTACTGACATACTCTGAACTTGTATCCCTCTTTGGTACATCTGATGAAGATTGGAGTTTATCTACCTTATCCGATACCATCAAAGCAGACCATGGATTCACTATGGAAAGTAAGTCGGTGCAGAATCTTTTGGAAATCCTTTCAGAAATGGACAGTACACAAAAGAGAGAGTTCCTTCAGTTCACAACAGGGTCCCCACGATTACCTATCGGTGGCTGGAAAGCCCTTCGACCAGTATTCACAGTAGTGCGTAAAATACCTGAATCTACAATGTCACCTGATGATTACTTGCCTTCGGTAATGACCTGTGCCAATTATCTCAAGATGCCTGAATATTCTAGTAAAGAAATCATGGAAAAGAAACTGGATACATCAATGAAGGAAGGTCAAAATAGTTTCTTACTTTCTTAAAATCTACCATTTCATCCATCAAACACTCCCCCTCCATTATGCTTTTTTCATTTCCCCCACCTCTTTTCAAACAGTAAATTTGAAACTCTTTGCGCAACTCTCACAAAAAAGAAAAATAAATTAACATTTTGCCACAATGTATATAATTCAAAACTATACTCCTTGTTCTTATATCTTGATTTAATAAAAATTTAAAGGGTGCTTTACACAGAGATACATGTATTTGAAATGCACATGAGTATTATAGTCATAAAAATCCAAACATTATGTGTGGTGTAAATATGAGAATGATCTTGTTTTGTTTTAGTATACAATCTTAATATTTTGAAAGCATTCAGGGATGCAATAAATGTATGCTATCCCATATATGACTTTTGGGAAGTTTAGCCTTGTAATATGCACAAGTTTTAATGAAAAAAATAGGGGAAGCTTTAAACTACTAATAGTTTGTCAAACTGTAGACTAAACATGTGTATTAATAATTATTCAATAGATCAAACTACCTTGTCCCTTGTTTTATAAAGTAGTATCCGCGTTAAAAGGCACTTATTTTACCCTTTTTTTTTATACAAATCAAGAAAAAGGACCCTGAAATTCTTCAATGGAATGCAATATATGTCAAAATTGGTCACACATCAATCCATATAATTAGAGTAAACCTTTCAAACAATAAAAAATAAACTCATCTTCTTTCATTTCTTTCCCCCACTTACATTCATTTTTTTATTTTTTATTTTTTTATTCATAACCATTTATTATGCTTTATTACGACAGTCATTCAAATGCGCAGGACGCCCAAAAGCCAGTCATTCATCCTTATGATCCCGTTGTGGAAGAAGAATACGAAACACTTATAAAATCATGGAAACAACAACTTATTGATACCACACCCAAGACACCCAACAAAGAATATGTAAAGTTAGCCTGGATGCGACTAATCGATCATTATTTGGATCAACAATGGTTAGATTCCAAGCAAATGTTACAATGCGCACAAGCCTGGAGTGCACGCGATTCTCTCAGCTTGACCGAGGCTGTACATACCATGAATATCTTGAGTCTCAAGTCAATGCAAAGATCCCTCGATGCACGTCAAGAGCTGCTCCAAGCGCTAGGCGATCCCGAAATGATGGTCAGCTTTGGACTTTATGATGACGTGAAACAAGAGCGATTTTCTCTGGCCGGTTCAGAAAATGAAGACGAAGTACACGCTCCTTTACTTGTCAGACACACTTATGACTCCACATCCTCATCCTCTTGCGAAGAAAATGTTATTGCTCAGCTAGAGTGCGGCTTGGACACAGAAAGATATCATGAAGATGCTGAGAGCATAGATGAAACCGAAGCTATTCTGGATGCATACAGACATCAGAACCAAGACGAATATCTTGCACAAACAACAAGACATTTATCTTTAGTCGACCATCAACAAGATACAGAGGAAGAAGAGGATAATGATGACGTCTTTCGTGAACGTAACCCTCGCTTGCATTCTTCCATGTCTTCTCCTAATGGTCTATATTCTCTTTCGGATGAATCAAAGAATCAAAATTTGCGTCGATCTACTTCATGGAGGGAAATTCGTCCCGAGGATGAGGTCCCTAGTACTCATAGTAGCGATAGTCAACTGGGCACTCCATGGAAAAGCTGGTTTGGAGACAATCAGCGATCGAGTCAATCCTCTATTGTATTCTCCAATCAAGGATTCGCCAATGAAAAAATAGAAACCAGTGATACATTCTTTATACAAGACCATCCTCTGAAGGAAGCAGAAAAGACCAAGAAACCCTGTATGTTGCGTAGCGAATCCAACGTATCAGCTTTTCGGCCCATCAGCAATAATCTAGCACCTCGATGTCAGCCGAAACAGGCCAGAACATCTACCTACTCCTTTTTGCAACAAAAAGAACATCATGGCAGTATCAAGATGATGAAAAGTAGATCTTTTCCCTCAAAATCCGCATTAATTTCAACCTTTAAAAAATCCTCTTCGCCGCCTCCTATACCTCATAAAGAAAGACGCGGCCATTCGAAAATACGTTCTATCGTAAGAAAAAAGGTCTCCTTTTCCAAGATATTCGGTGGTAGAAAGGGGTCTGCATCTACTACCTTTACTACTTGATTTTATTAATTCATTAAAAAAGCTTCTCCACACATTTTTAATATAAACCAATTTTACTTTAATTTGTAAACTCTCCTTTTTTTTTTTTTTTTTTTTTTTTTTCATCAGAACAATAAACAATGACATAACATTTTAAAAAAACGCGTAAAATATTTATTTCAAAGTTTATGAAAACTTCTTATTGGGCAGTCAAGATGTCAGAGTCACCAGCATCAGTGATGGAGAGAACACTGGTACGGAAGAGCTTACCACAAGCAGTACCGAGGTCAATGTTGTTACCGTTGTAGTGGTGAACACCGGTCTTGGACAACATGGCGTAGTATTCGATTTCGGACTTGCGAAGAGGAGGACAGTTACCAGCAATGATGATCAACTTGGCTATCATTTAAGAATGTCAACAATTGTCATTTCTTTCTTGATTATTTTATTAAAGTGCTTACCCTTTCCTTGACGGATGGTCTTCAAAGTGCTCTTGTAACCGAGAGTGTATTTACCAGACTTGGTAACAAGTTGAAGACGAGAGTTGATGGACTCGGAGTTCTTCTTGGACTTAACAACAGGGGCCATTTTAGCTATTAAAGAGAGAGTCTCAGCTTCTAATCATATGCATTTCCACTGTTTTTTAGCGACTACTCACTAGATCAAAAGCTAAAAGGAAAGAGAGGGAGAGACAAATAGGTCAAGAATCCTATTCACCTAAGAAAAAAATTTGGATAAATAAGCCACAATTATTGGCCAATCAGTGCTCGAGAATTTTACTGCTTCCCTCCCATTATTGTCACGCTTGTTCAATAAAATAATATTATCCAGATGAAAGTTTGGAGTGATCTTTTATTTGGCTGATGGAAATATAGCTTTATGAACCATTTTCAGTTAAATGACTGGGCATTTTGATATTTTGCACAAAAATGACGGAGGTTCAAATCTGCCCTTAGTATATTTCATTTCAAAGGACCCAATATTATCAAAGGTTTGGTCTTCATATGAATTGTTATTTTCCTTTAAGCTTCTTATAATAAACTTTCTAATATAAAGTCATAGATACTTATTTAATGTCTGCAACATTAATTTTTTTTGGTTGTTGACAAGAAAAAATAAATAAACGTCACTTTTTTTTCTAGTTCAAAACACTTGTATTTTCCACTTTTTTTTTTTTTTTTTTGAAAGGGGGACATGTTTGTTGGTATAATAGGACCAAAGAGTAGTGGTAAACATACCATTGCTGAATACCTTGTGAATAGACACGGTTTCGAATTTTTGACATTAAAGAAAGGATTGGATGTTCATAACCGAGATGTTTACCAGAACGCAAAACAATTCGACACAGTAGGCGATTTACAAACCTTTGTCACTAAACATTGGCAAGCTAATTTCATTATATGTGATATCGAACGTGAACATATTGAAGCATTAAGGCATGTTCTTTAATTTCTTTGGACTTGTATTTATATTCTGAATAGAAAGCGTCCATTCTTTCTATTATTGGCAGTTGAGGCACCTGTTACTATGCGACATAAGCGTTCGATTGAAAGGTAATTTATTAGACTAAGCTTTTGATTTTTGAAACACATATTTATATATACAAGGACTGAAATACAACCGAGAGAGCCATTGTCCTTGGAAGATTTTTTGATTGAAGATGATCGTAACATGTACAACATATCAGCCCAAGATAAACAAAAGACAAAACCTTACAAATCGTTATATAACTTGATGTTATCTTCTGATTTGTTGATCACCAATGCCTACCAAGATATCCAGAGTTTATATTTGATATTAGACAAACTGAACATTGTAGACAAGGAAAGACTCCGACCTTCTTGGGATACATATTTTATGCAGCTTTCTGATTTAGCAGCAAGAAGATCAAACTGCATGAAGAGACGCGTGGGATGTATTATCGTGAAAGATTCGAGAGTGGTCGCGACAGGGTATAACGGTACACCACGCGGATTAAGAAACTGTAATGAAGGTGGATGTGGAAGATGTAATGAAGGTGCGTCTTGTGGAACTGACCTAGATCGCTGTTTATGTATGCATGCAGAAGAAAATGCTTTGTTGGAAGCAGGGAGAGGAAGCGTCAATTTTGAAACGGGTGTCATACTTTACACTAACACGTAAGTTCTTTTAAAATATTTGCTTTTGACTAAAACAGATTTGTTTAGATTTCCATGCTTGGGTAAATAGAAACAATTGCAACATGAATTATTAAACAAAATAATAGGATGTACTATAAAAATCATTCAACAGGGAGTGAAAGAGGTAGTCTATTTCCAATCATATGGTATGGATGAAATGACAGCCAAGATTTTTAAAGAAGCCAATGTTAAATTGAGACAGCATAGCCCTCCTTCATTATGTAGAGATGTAGACTACTAAATAATTTATTGTTGTGGAATGTTATAAATTTCTTTATTTGGATGTTTACTAACTCACCCAAATAAAGTAACGAAAAAAGTAATAACGCGTACTTGGTTTTTTCTCTCTCTTTTTTTTTTCTCTCTTTTATTTACTATTATTCATAATCTATTTTATGTATTATGTTTACTGCTAAAGAACCGCAAGAATATGGTGGAACATTTATTGACAGTTATGGTTCAAGAAAGTTTGTTAGACAAAGATTAGATGATGTGATGGACGCTGTTGCACAAGCAAGATTTAATGAGAAAAAGTGGGTTTGGATCGAAGACGATAATGAAGGATACGTCAGAGGTCATATTTTAAATGAAAGCAACGATCAAGTGGAAATAGGATATGAAAGCGGAGGGGTAAGATATTCAAATGGATCCCCCCCCCCCCAATATATACTCAGCTGATTCTTTAGACAGCCTTTGTTAATAACTCGAAATTAAAACCAATGAACCCACCCAAATTTGATATGGTGGATGATATGGCCGATCTCACTCATTTGAACGAACCTTCTGTGATTCATAATCTTACTGTTCGATACAAAGCACTTCACGTTTATGTAAGTTTCACTGTTTATTGTAACATCAATCTCATTGTTTGCTAGACTTATTCCGGCCTTTTCTTAGTAGCTGTAAATCCTTACAGAAATCTCCCCATATATACAGATGAATATGTACGATCTTATAAGGGCAGAAGAAGAGGAGAAATACCACCTCATATCTACGCTGTAGCAGACCAAGCTTATCACGATATGGTACAAGACAGAGAAAATCAATCCATTTTAATCACGCAAGTACACAAAAACACTTCTTTTATAAATATAAAGCAACCAAATTGCTCGTATCTTTATATATATTTACTCTTATTCATATAGAGGTGAATCGGGTGCAGGAAAAACAGAAAATACGAAAAAAGTAATTCAATATCTTACTGCCGTGGCCTCCACCGACAAAAGTCTTAACGAACTGCAAAATCAGATATTACAAGCAAACCCTATTCTTGAGTCATTTGGTAACGCTCAAACAATACGAAATAATAACTCTTCTCGATTCGTGAGTGAACAAGTTCGTATTCAGCGATAAATATTTAACGCGATTAACACATAGGGTAAATTTATTCGTATTGAATTTAACAGTAGATCGCAAATATGCGGTGCGAATATTGAATGGTATCTATTGGAAAAATCTAGAGTTCATTACCAGACACACAAGGAAAGAAATTATCATATATTCTACCAATTGTTAGAAGCAGACAATGATCTCAAAAGTAATAAACGAGTTACGCAATGGTGTGAGGTAAATTGTTAACAACTTGATAGAACAATTGCTACTGGATGGAACTGCAGATGATTATAATTTCCTTAAACAATCGAACAAAAAGATCAGTGGAGTGAATGATAGAGAGGAGTATTTAGATCTTTTGGTAAGTGGACAATAACATGTAATAAAATGCAAATAGAAGTTAAACTCTATTGCAGAAAGCATTGGATATTATGGGTCTTTCAGAAAAAGAAAAACTGGATCTATTCAAGATAGTGGCAGCTATACTTCATCTCGGAAATATTTCTGTAACCAGTTATTTGGACCGTGCAGATATTAAGAATTTTGACATGGTAGAACGTGTTTGTCATCTTTTGGGCATCTCAGCAGAAGGGTTCAAGAAGAGTTTGTTAGCACCACGCATCAAAGCAGGTAAAGATTGGGTTACCCAGGCCAAATCACCTGCTCAAGTAGTGGCCAGTATTGATGCCTTGGCAAAGACATTATATGAACGAAACTTTGGATTCCTGGTAGAGCGAATTAACAAAGCCATCGATGGACCTAATGCAAAAGAAAAATCCAGCTTTATTGGTGTACTTGATATTGCAGGTTTTGAAATATTTGAGGCAAGTTTTGAAAAAGATAAAACAAATGTCACGTAACTTACACTTTTTATTACAGTCAAACAGCTTTGAACAGCTTTGTATCAATTACACCAATGAAAAGCTTCAGCAATTCTTTAATCAAAACATGTTTGAGTTGGAACAAGAAGAATATCGAAAAGAAAAAATCAATTGGGATTATATTGATTTTGGCAATGACCTTCAACCTACTATTGATTTAATCGAAAAAATCAACGTAAAATGAAGAAGAGACGAACTTTTTTTTTAAAAAAAAATCGAGTATTTAACTGTTTATATATAGCCCGTTGGTATTCTATCTTGCTTGGAAGAGGAATGTGTAGCACCAAGAGGAAGTGATCAAAGATTTCTTCAGAAACTCAACAAGTTTTGCAACAACGATGATTTAGATGCCAAGTACAAAACCACCCGATTCCAAGACGGCTTTATACTAAAGCACTATGCCGGACATGTAGAATATTCTGTGAATGGATGGATCGAGAAGAATAAATATCCTTTAAATGAGGATACCACTCGACTTCTCGCCAGATCCTCTCAAAAACACACTGCAAAGTTATTTGAAGAATATCAGGAAGAAGACAATGAGAGAACACACAATCATAGTACCAGTAGTTTTGTTTCAATGTTCAAAGTACGCAAGGGCGGGTCCTTTGGAACTGTTGGTATAAGACACAAGCAACAACTTTCTTCTCTCATGGCTACCCTTCACGTTACCCATCCTCACTTTGTCCGATGTATTTTACCAAATAACAAGAAAAAACCGGGAGAGATTCAGACAAAACTGGTACTAGATCAGTTGCGATGTAATGGTGTATTGGAGGGCATTCGTATCTGTCGAAAGGGGTTCCCTAACCGTCTCTCCTTTGACGAGTTTAGAAAAAGATATGGAATTCTGTGTCCCAATCTGTTAAACAGAGAGTCATTTATTGATGGACGGACGGCCTGCCAGATGCTTTTAGATCAGTTGGATTTGGATAAAGAAAGATATCAGATAGGTACAACCAAGGTCTTCTTTAAGGCTACTGTCTTGGCCGAATTGGAAGAACAGCGCGATAATAAACTCGGGGTATGCATCACTCAGTTCCAAGCTCATTGTCGAGCTCGTCTGGCTCGTCAATTCCAAACAAGGTTCTCTCGTCGGACGGACGCTATTCGTGTTATGCAACGTAACGCGCGTATTTACATCTCTCTTCGCGAGTGGCCCTGGTGGAAGATTTATGCGAAATTAAAGCCCTTGAATGCTGCTTACCGTGTTGATATGCAAATGCAAGAGAGAGACCAAAAGATCAGCGCTCTCGAGTCACAACTCAAAGAACAGACGGAGACTGTGGATGATATGACAAACCGCAACCAAGAGCTAGAAAACCAACAGATCGAACTAAAGCAGTTAGTGATGGACGAACAGTCAGTCATAAGAGAATTGGAAGAAAGCAAACAAGAACTAGTTCAAAAATTCACTATTTCAGAGGAACGCATAGAAGAACTCGAGTCTGAATTGAGTCAGAAAGTCAAAATGATAGAAGAAAGCCAAAAGATTACAGAACAAAAAACAGAACAGGCCAATCTCGAATTACTTCAACAGTTGGAAGAAAATAAAGCATTAAAGGAGCGATTGTCCGTTTTGGAGAAAGAAAACAAGGATGCAAAAGCTAATCTGAAAGAAAAGCAATACCAATTTGATAGAGAAGCAATAGAAAAAACCGGAAAAATACAACAACTGGAGCTAGATTACAAGAATAAGATAGATTGCCTTTATACAGAGATAGAAGAACTAAAAGAGCAGATAATTAGAGTGCAAAACCAATCGAAACAAGATCATAAACAGAGTCATGAAATAATACTTCAACTAGAATCAGAGAAAAAAGAACTGAATCAGATGTTAGATACCCGAATAGGCTTGCAGAGTGACTACGATTGTCTTAAAGAAGATTGGGACAATCTGACAGCGCTAATAAGAGCTGAATCAGACCAAGCTAAAGCAAGAATTTCCAGGTAAGTTTTTAAATTGTTTATTCTGTAGAATTATTCACAAAAAATTATGTTTTTAGGTTTGATCAAGTTTTGACTGGTTTGAAAGCTTTTCCACCGTCGTCTTAAAATAAAATAAAAAAAAGAGTTTATTTTTTCATTAATTTAAAATTTGAAGGATTTCACTTGTTGCTCTTTGCATACGCTCTTGTCCTGCTTTTGTTGCTTGAATACGTCTGAGTTCATCGTTTGCGCTCATAATCTTGCCAACTTCTCGGCAAGTGTTTGATTTGGATACAAGTGTACCAAATGCCATAACAAATCTATATAGATTTTCATCCTCTTCCTCATCCTTTAATAACTCAACTAGTGTTCCTGTAAATCCAAGCATAGTTTCATCTTCCTTTTGAGTACAAAGCAAGACTGCAAAACTATCATAAAAAATTTTTAGCCAAATTGATAAAAAAAAAAAAAAAGTCAATGCTATCTTTACTTGACTGCCAAGGTACTCTGGGCCAATCTTGCCATTTTTGACTTGAATTTACCAGCAACATCTACTTGTAATACTTCTGCTATCAGACCGCGTTTATTCCAGGCAATCAGACGTCCGGTTTCTGTACTAAACAAATTGGCTAAACCACGGTAGGCCAACATTGCATTTGCTTCACTACCAGTAGAAGATGCAGATAAACCACCTGCTTCTTGTAAAAATGAAACCAAATCTTGATGAGGAATAGCAGAGACTAGTAATTCAGAATTGTGTAATACAATTAAACGAATAAGATCCAAAGCAGGAAATCGCTTATCTGCTGGCCATTCTGTGCTTATTTTAATAATTACTTGTAGAGATGAGGCGTTTAATGAATTTGAAGGGCTCTTCACAAAGTTTACAATTTGGCTCAAACTTTCAATTTCTTGATCGGTCAATTGGCTGGATTGAAGCTCATTATGAATGGATAAAAGCTTTGTTTGAACTGCATCTGGATTGGCTTGTTTGAGGAATAAGTAGCTTTTCTGTATATGTTTTTATCAATGATCTGATTAGTATAAAACCCTCTGCAAAGTGCTAATCAAAACTTACAACGGGGAAGAGACCAGATGTTGTGCTTCCTTGCTTATATGAACCAGCTCCAGTAAAAGGATCACTATAACCAGTAGATGAAGGTGTAGTTGATTGTTTGGGGCGATACGATCCTTGACCAGTGAAAGGGTCCGAATAAGCAGCACTTCCAGAACTCTGGTTAGAATTTGGTGTGTATCTATTTCCTCCAGTAAATGGATCTTCATACTGGCCTGATCCAAGATTAACACCATTTGTGTTTTTAATGATGAAATCAGCCACTTGTTCTCTAAAAGACTCGTGAAGGTCATGTTTCAACAAGAACTTTTCAGCTGCATCGTATGGGTTTTCTACGTAAAGCCCATTAGAATCCACATCCACACTTCTAAGTTGACTTTGTTACTCACGAGTGACATTATAAGGAAGCTTGAGGTTGCCATTAGGTCCTGCGCCCACATCAATTTCAAATACATGGTCGTATTCCTTTCCTTCGTACAATTGCTTGTTGGATCCAGATCCAACGCCACCTACTACTTCACCAATCTTTACCCAGCTTTGTGTTTGATTACTCCATTGGTGTGCTTCGACGTTGGCTCCTACATTTACCATAATCACTTGACCCTCTTTTTTCCCAGGGTTTACTAAAGCTTCTGGTCCAGGTAGCTTATCTTTATTAATGTCCCCAACTTGATTACTATTTTAAATATTACATATAGGCTCCACTGTTCTATCGTATTCACTTACGCTGGTATAGCTTGACTGGCCAATAATTCATCATATTCCTATTGTTCATACAAACAATTCTTAGTACGAAAAAATATGTAAATAGCCTCACAAAACCTTTAAAGTTTCAGCAGATGCCATTCTTTTTTTATCGCGAGTGAATACACGAACGATTGAATCACTTCCACCTGCAACGATATCTCCATTAGGTAATCCTGCAACCGTCCAAACAGAGATACAAGGCTGTTGAAGAGTCTGCACACATTCGCCATCTTTTGTATAACCAGCTTTAATATAATTACTTTTGCTTTAATCTTTACCTCTCCAAACACGAACAGTGCGATCTTCTCCTGAGGAAACTAATTCACCCGTACTCAAAGTATCTACAGAGTAAACGAATGATGTATGTCCACTTAATTCTTGAAGACAGCTTCCACCTAAGTTCCAGATGCGAAGCATTCTAAAATGATTGATATAGCTTTAATATCAACCCCTTCTTTCCCACTCTTCTCAGTTTGTTACCCGTCATTTGAGCATGACACAAAGGCGTCATTCGATATCAAAGCTAGACCTCTCACAGCATCGGTATGTCCTTGATAGATATGTACTTGTTTACCGTTTTTCCAAAGACGAATTGTTTTATCTGCAGAAGCTGTCAAGATTGTATTGTCATCCACAGGAAGTACTGCCCAAATTGCTGCTTCGTGTCCTTCAAGAACATGTGCCTTTTGAAACTCTTTCCAAATAATGACATTTCTATAAAGCAAAGAGCTTAAATTTAGCGAGTACCGGACGATGATACATATCTCTATCACTTACTTATCCCAGGAACCCGATACAATATGTCCTGAAGGAGTTGTTTTCATCGTAGTTACATTTTCAGTGTGTCCAATAAGAGTATAAAGAGGCTCGGTGGGCTTACTGGGAAGATAAACATTGATAAGTTTATCAGAACCACCAGAAACAATCAGACCTAATTTTTTTTTTAAAAAAAAAGTTAATCGCCTCATTGCTGAAATCGCTGAATAATAATAAAAACCTTCTGGATAGGTTTCATTAGGCTTGACAGTGGTTAATGAATTGACAAAGTGTCCATGTCCCAAGTAAGTGTTACAAAGTGTAAATTCATTTCGTTCAGTACGAGACCATGAACGCACAGTTTTATCGCGAGAAGCTGATAAAAGTAGATCGTTGGACATGGCAGTTACCGCTTTAACCTACAAACACTTTTAACATACACACGTTACTGCAAAAAAAAAAAAAAAAGAGAGAGAGAAAGAATTTACATCTTGGTCATGGCCATTAAGAACGGAGGCCAGTTTGTAAGCTGGAATTATCATTTTTTTTTTATAAAAATAGAAGAAACAAGAAAAAGCTGGAATACAATAAAATGATGGGGGACGCGTAATGTTTGCATTACTTTTTAACACGTTATCTCAGCCAATAAAATAAACCGATTGTTGTTCTTCATATTCAGGTGGGTTTATTTCGCTAAAAGAATCGTGTTCATGGAGCTCAAAGGTCAAAGCGTAAATGTTAGTAATGATCGCTTTCAAGATAGAGTATGTTATAAATGTAGTGTAACCTCGATTTCTCTAAAAACGTAACGCGAGACTTGCTTTTGGTTCAAATTCACACAGCTCTGATGCTCTAGTTATTCAATGATTACTGGTTATACTACGTTTTATTTTTATTTCCGTCTGCTTTCATAATACATATTCAAATCTATTCTCGTCAGCAGGTCCTTCACAAATACATCCAGACCTCTTTTAGCATCATATTTTTCATACAAATCGCGAAACTCGTTGTTTGTACTGTGTAGTATATTTCCCAATCTTCCGGACCCCTTTTCCTCTACTATCTTCAACACATTGACAAAGAGTTGAACATGTCTTTGAAAATTCCCAAACACATGTTCGCATCTTTCCAAAAGTCGGTCTTCATCTCGTCTTCCAGAATAGTAGTAAACATCAATTAAATATGCAAAATTTAAGATATCTTGAAGTATAGGCTGGAGCGTTTTAAACATACGCTTTTGACTTTGTTTCAAGAAACACTGGTATAATATTCGATCCAGAATGTGTTCGTGATAGTGTTTAAACATTTGAGGTTGCATGACGACAGAGATATAATCCTTTGAGTTGGATCGTGTCTTTTGGTTCAAGTCTTGTACTTGCTCCATAAACATCTGCCAGGTTTCGTTAATGACTGTATCGTGAACATATCCTTGTAAGGAGCGCATAAACTGATCAAATTGAAACCGATAGTGGTGAATTATACTTAATGTGCTGGTTTCAAAATGGGCGTGGTTTGACTTTAAAATGCTATACATGCGTTTAGTAGTAGTCGATATTCGGAAAAGTTGGACGAGAAAAGTGAAGACGCGATTGTACTTTAGCTGGATATTTGGTGTAATGACCAAGTTGAGCGGATACTGAACGTTATAACGTAAGTGTAGAAAATCAAGTGCATTGAAATCTGTCAAGGTTTTAGAAAGAGGGGGAGGTTTGAAGTTTTTTTTTTTTTTTTTTTTTTTTTTACCATTTGGACCTGATCTTTCCTTATTCCCAACGTCAAAAGAAAACAGTGCATGTTCTTGTACTGTCTCTAATAGTATGGATCTCAAAGCCAAATTGAGATCAAACGGTTCTGGTGGCCATTTTTTGCCTAGTTCCAAACCAATTTTATCTTCATTTTTGAAAAATGCAGACTCAAGACCAGCTAGAAAAGTGCCATTACCCAATAAGAAGATATCGTATAACTGTGAAAGATGATGCTGAAGTTTGAATTGATGTAAGAATGAAGACATGTATGATTCGTTCAATAAGGGGCACCATGCTTGTACAGGCTCGATATAATTCAAAGCTACAATTGTATCAATTGTGGGTATAATATCACTGTTGTTTTCATTTATCAGCGTTAGAAGTAGGTTTAAACTATTCGAAAACTCTCCCATTAAATTTTTTTCATCCCATGGCGGTAAACTTGGGATATCCTCTGATGTGCTTTCTTGGGTTTCTTCACAACCTTCCACATCTTCAAGTTCTTCATGCTCTCCAAGCTCTTCATTTTCTGTAATGCATTGTCCCTCACCGGAATTGTATTTTTGGATATATCTACAGACCGAATTTATCTTTTGGGTGTATTTAATCGTTTCGCTTATCTTCAGTCGACATCTCAGTGGCAATTCGTCTCGTAAATCACATAATGGGTGGTTTGGCATCGCCTGTCTTAATAACTGTAAAGATATACCCGATCGAAGTATGTAAACAGATAGGTCTATGTTGATAAAAAAAGGGAGAGTGATGTCTTGTCTTATCTGTGAAAAAAAAAAAAAAAAAAAAAAAAAACGAAATGAGTTCACGGATGTAAGACATTGGTTATACACAAACCTGGAAGTCCTGGAATGAATCATATGGTTCTGTTGATTTACAAATAAAAAATTCCTGATAAACATCCTCGAAAACACCATTGCTGCCACTATCTAATCCTAGCCATTTGCTTAATATATTCAAGTAAGGTATACTAGTGTAGCAAAGAATCGTCAAACACATGCTCCTGTAAAACGCAGAGCTTCCTGAATGAACAAGGTCAAATTCTTGAATTTCTTTGTACAATAAATTCAGTAGTTTAGCCCCAAAGGGTATATCGAATTTGAAAGGTTTGGTGTTTTCTCCTGACATCTACTTTGATAAGCTTTTTTTTTTTTTATAAACTCAATAGTCTTTACCTCTTCGCCGTTTACTTGTATTGAGCAAAGATTGCACAGTCGTTCGCATACCATCATCATACTATTTCCGTATTGATGGACCTTTAAAATAGTCGATATATCTTTCATACTTGCAAACATGTTAATTAGTGAGTTTTGAATATTCAAGAGTAGTTCTGATAGACAGCAAGCGAAAGCCACACCTGTAGAGCCATAAATTCTAAATTCATTGCTGTTTATACGCAATTGATCTTCATTCAAATAGCACGTTGGTGTATTTACCTTGGGTTCAACTGACATTCTTTTGCAACATACTCTATTGCTTTCATACGACCCCCAAATAACAAGATCTCTTCCACAATGGGCGCGATGCTGCCCATACTCACACCCAAAATACGAACTGGTCGAGTCGATTGGAATCTTTTACTTTGCGGATCCCATTTAAAGTAAATTGAGGGTCGTCCAACAATAGCCTGAATCAAACTTTCCACTAGCTGTCTTTCCACAACCGTCACGTCGCCTTCCTTCTTTATAACCGATTCAAAGCAGTCCAGAGGGGCTTCTGTTAAAAATGCACTCCCCATGTTGTGTTTACTCAGCTGAATTTGTGAATAAGTCGGAAATCGTGAATGAAGAGCATCCCAGGAAAATGTGCTATTCCACACTGGGGATCTTTCTTTTTCGGTACTCCATACATCGGAATCTTGATCGTCCATGTCCATGTCTGTATTAATGGAATGATTGGACTCTGAAGGAGCCTCACTTTCAACGATGGATCCAATCATATCAAAAGGTTGATCAGGTGACAAGCTTTTCAAATGAAGTGTTTCAATGTCTAAAAAGGTTGCAAAAAAAAAGGAAGAATGTAAGACTTCTTGGCTGTTAGGTTATATATGTATATACCATCTTCTCCAAATGGCCATAGTGAAAACATGGGTTATGATTTTAACAGAAGAAAAAAAGAAAAAAGAAAAAAAAGTGTTGATATTTAATGAGCCGAATACAAAAGACTTCTATAAAAATAGATCATAAAATCGTACATGACCTTCTCTGGCAGCAAGCCCAACCTGAACAATTTCTCAATAAACTGAACGAGGTCTAGACCTTGTCGTCTGATTTTGATGTCGACGACCAGCTCGGACACCTGGGCCTTCAGGACCTCTTCAAATTCTTTTAAACAGCGGCTAACGAGGCACGTATGAGTACTATGGCGGAAACATATATCATAGTTTGTGAAAAGAGACTAAAGATAAAAAGGAAAAGAGAAGTTTTCACAAAAGAAATATGCTTTTTTTTTTCTTTAGTTGAAAGACATAATTCTGAAAAAAAAAAAAAAAAAGCTCCGAAATAAGCTTCTTGGTGGCCCTCGCCATGCACAAATACTCTGATCGATTTTCACCAGTAGCAGGATTTCATTAGCCAAACAGTTTTGATTTAATTGAAAGAAAAGACTTATATAATGTATAAGGAGCTTTTCTGTTTTTTTTTCCGAATATTTCATTGTTTTCAATAACAAAGGTGTATGTCTACAATTTGCATAGCAGAAGATTCCTTAATGAATGGTCAAGGTGTGGTGATTTCCATACAATGATCCTCTCTGTCTTCTTCCTTCGCTGGGCTCAAGTATATTGACAAGAGTAACAAAATGGCTGTGACAATTCCATAAGAAACCCGATTTTGGTTGGACATACCCAACAGCTTTTTGTGTATTTGCAGTACAATCAAGATAGTAAACAAGGTGTCTCATTGTTCACAAAGAAAAACCATACAATATTCTTTATAAATCCCATCACGCATAATATAAGCATTGCCGATTCAGACACAACGGATGCAAGGAATAACATACGACTCCGACAAAGAACCAAAATGTTCGTAGTGCTTGGTGTATATTTTCTGGAAAATACTAACTTTTATCTAAAAAAAAAAGCAGTGTTCATCATTGTCAAAAAAAAAATTCAAAAAGAAGAAGAAAGCGTAATTCAAAAGAGCCATTATTAATTAGCTTATTTATTGAGTGACCGAGTAAAAAAAAATACACGAGATTAAGATATGATGCAGCAGCCTTTCTTACTACGATAAATTTTAAGTATTATTTAATCTACAATAATGTAAAGCAAGCTTACGATTCACTAGAAGAACTAGTGCCAGGAGCAGAGCTGAAGGATTGGGTAGCAGTAAAGTGGAGCATTTTTGTGATTATCGATATATTAATATTTTTTTATTTTATTTTTTTTTTAGCAACAAAAAGGGCCTGTATATATACTAAGCTTGTGTTGCCAGACAATCATGATTTTTTAAAACAAAGAGCTTCTAAACAAAACAAAGCAATGAGATAGGTCACTTTTTTTTTTTTTTACTCAAACAATCGACGCTACTACATTTGATGAAACTAAAATAAAGTCACCAAATGATCAACGATTGCCAAAGCCTTCATTGCAAATTATGAACAATTATTTGCATGAAAAAAAAAAAAAAAAATATGTTGGGCTGGTAAGGATGCCACCCTTATTATGTATTGAGTATTACAACATAATTTAATGTTTGAACCACTTGTTCTTTGTATAGAATTGACCTCTTTGTTAATCCCCATTGAAACAAAACAATTTTATGATTGGTTTAATAAAAAATTTTGACTATCTTTGCAATGAGAAGTTCGCTGTTAGTTAATAAAATCTAACAATTTCTGGTTTTACACAGGCATTTATAAATCATATGCTGTCCTGACAACTTTTCTGCGCAAAACAAAATAATGCTACATGTCTTCATTCGCCCAAAAACAGGTCAAAAAGAATGAGTTGTCATGCAATTGTTACTCTGTCTGCCAGGTTAAGATTACTTTGTCAAACCTAAGCTTATTATCATAGTCTAAAAGCCAAAGAAACCAAATTAAAATAACGAGAACCACATTCTTAAATATAAACACATTGTATCATCTGCCTGCATTACGTCAAGAGTGAGAGTGACCTCTGTTGTAATCTGTTTTTTTTTTTTTTTTTTTTTTTTTTTTTTTTAATATCTTAGAATAGGTGATACTTTCTATATGTTGTTTCATTGCATAACAAGACCATAGGAAGACAAAGAAAAATATACACAATATACGCTTCTAAATACAGGCAATTTTTGATTTCCTGATGAATTTTTGCTATTTTCAGTTATGTGATTATGACAAAATAGAGCCTGAAATACTGATGTATATTGCTTCCTGGAGCATCCTTAAAGTTAAATATTTTTATCGGATCTTATACTCAACAAGATCAATGACTTAATTGGTAGAAATTGTTTAATTTCCCATTTGAGCTTGTAACATTTACAATTTTATGATAATCGTCGCTGCCCAACGGAAATATCACAAAATCGGAAGTTTATTGTTTTTGACAGGTACAGAAGAAATCCACCGAATAAATTCAACTTTTTAAGCCTTTGTAGTTCACATTTTGTGTTTGAAAGAAAAAGAAGAAGAAAAAAAAAACGCGATGAAAATTGAGCACTGATTATGAGCAATGCCTGGAAAAGCTATCCAATGAAAACCACCCTTTTTGAAACCCAATAAATTTAAAAATAGTCACAGGAGCACACCTTTTCTTTTTTCCTAATCTTTCTTTTTTTCTGGAGAAACCTAATGGCTTCTAATCAACCGCCTAACAGTATGCAACTACCTCAAATGATTAGCCAATATCAACAAAATATTGAGTATTTAAACAATAATATTGCAACAATACGCCGAAATCTGGAAAGACCGAATATCACTCAAGAAGAAAGAGCTCTTTTAAAAAAACAAGAACAAGAACTTCAAGGAAAACTTACTGTTCTTCAAACTTTGATAACCAATTTGGCACCTCAGTTAATGAACCAAAACATGTCACAACGCGTACTTCAACCCAACCAACAACAAGTAATGAACGAAAACATGAGCCAACCTGGATCGCCTGCTACATTTCAACAACAACAACAGCAACAACAACAACAACAGCAACAGCAACAACAACAACAACAACAACAACAACAACAACAACAACCACAGCAGCCACAGCAGCCACAGCAACAGCAAACACAGCAAACACAGCAATCACTTGCCAACTTTGTAAACAACCCTCAAATACGTAAAATGAGAAAACAAAAAAAAAAAAAAGAAAAAAAAAAAAGCGTGTATAACTGTTGATGGGAGACTAATAAAATCAAATAGGCGCAGCGCAACAACAACAAGCTTTGAACAAAATGAGTCTAGCTGCAGCTGCTGCAGCTGCTGCTCATACCTCGGCTTCACAGAACCCAATACAGTTTTCTTCACCTGCAACTAGTAACCCAACTACGGCGTTTGTCAATCCCATTTTGGCTGCTAGTTTAAAATCCAATGCACCTGGTGCGGCTGCTCTTGCCGCAGCCGCGGCCGTCAAGAACAATGGCATGTTTACCTTTTCTGCCAATAACAACACTAATGTCAACACGGGCAGCAGCAGCAGCAATACAAATAATAATGCACCAATGATTGTACCTGCACCTGCACCTAAACCTGCCGCACCCTCATTGGATCATGATGGTGTCAATAGAGTGTTGACAAAACGCAAAATTCAAGAATTAGTTACTCAAATAGATCCTGTTGAAAGATTAGAACCCGAAGTAGAAGATGTAAGTGAAATAAAAAAAAATGGTTTTTTTTTGACTCATTTCAATTCAAAAGATTTTATTGGAAATTGCAGATGAATTTATTGAATCTGTTACTACATTTGCTTGTCAACTGGCCAAACATAGAAAATCAGATACTTTAGAGGTTAGGGATGTTCAATTGCATCTAGAACGTAATTGGAATATTCGTATACCAGGATTTGCAGCAGATGATATAAGACCTTTGAGAAAACCCGCTGTTTCTTCTGCTCATCAAAGTAAAATTCAAGCAGTTAATACAGCTAAAAGTCAATTAGCATCCAACCCAAAGAAGGAACAATAAAGGAACTCTTTTTCTCTCTTTTTTTTTTTTTTTTTTTTTCCAAAAGTATGGATAATATAAATAACTATTTCTCCCTCTTGTAAACCTTTTTTTTTTTTGTATATTCTGTCCAAATCTTTAGGTCTAGGCGTGCTTTCCATCCATTAACGGTTAAGTCTATTTTTTCCCGGGGGAGAGAGCAGTATGGTCCTTACAAATAGATTAAGAGGAGAAAGCAGGGCAATTAAAGAAGAATTGCCCTGAAACACGTGAAGTTATACTTCGAATTATGGAACAGGTGGCGTTATGTTAAATAAAAAAGAGGTTCCGATTTTATTTGAATGCAAGGAAAAAAAAAGGAAAGGAGGCGATTATATGTCAAACATTATTGTAAACAATGATGTATGCAAATGAAATGGTATATAATAAATAAAAGGGTATTGAATGAATTGCTTGTATATATGTGTGTACGTTTTTTTTTTTTTTTTTTTTTTTTTTTTTTTTTGGGGGGTTTTTTTTTTTTTTTTTTTTTTTTTTTTT
>JNDS01002902.1:0-20781 GCA_000697035.1 Rhizopus stolonifer B9770
AATGTGAAAAAAAAAAAAAAAAAAAAGAAAAACAAAAAAAAAAAACAAAAAAGTAATTATTTTCTCTTTCTTTTTGTGTGTGTGCGTGTGTGTGTGTATGAGGAGGGGGGGGGGGAAAGAGGGGTTGGGGGTTTTTTTTTTTTTTTTAAAAAAAAAAAAAAAAAAAAAAAACTCATTTGTTGTCAATTAAACAGACATCAAAACATGTCAAGACGAAGGTGTCAAGATTATATTGTCTCTGGGTGGTGCTGCAGGATCTTATGGTCTAAGTAGTGACGAACAAGGACAAGAGTTTGCACAAACAATCTGGGATATCTTTGGCGGTGGAAGCTCTAGTACACGTCCATTTGGTGATGCCATCATTGACGGTATCGATCTGGATATCGAGGGCGGTCCATCCACAGGTTATACCGCTTTCGTCAATGCTCTGCGTTCGAAATGGGGTTCTTCCTTCATCGTAGGTGCTGCACCCCAATGCCCTTTTCCCGATGCCATTCTTGGTTCTGTAATTAATGCAGTCGCGATGGATTACGTCAATGTTCAATTTTACAACAACTACTGCTCTGTTGATTCCGGATCCGCATTCAACTTTGACACCTGGGATAAGTGGGCCAAGACACAAGCACCCAACAAGAATATCAAAGTGATGTTGACCGTGCCTGGTTCGTCTACGGCGGCTGGAAGTGGTTATGCACCCATATCTACCTTGTCTTCAATCATCCCTTCAGTTGCTTCGAGCTATAGTAGCTTTGGTGGTGTCTCTGTGTGGGATGCTTCTCAAGCCTGGAACAATGGTGGTTTTAATTCTCAACTTTATAGTCTTGTGCATGGCAGTGGCTCTGTCCCAGCTGCAGCTGAAACGACAACTACTACCCGTGCCAGTACTACCAGTGCAAGCCCAAGTGCAACAGATGTCACTTCTGACGCGTCCTGCTCCAACGAAGGCCAAATGTCCTGCACCTCTCAGGGTTCCTATGCTGTGTGTGATCATGGTACCTGGTATACTTCCTCTTGTCCTTCAGGCACCGTCTGTACTTCTACCACCGATGACCAATCCATTTATTGTGGCTACCCTCTTCTTCGTCAGGCTTCGGATGTGACCAGTCAGTTCTTTGCTACCTCAAGTGCTAACAAATCCTTCGAAGCCGTGATCCATGCTCGTCGTACCCAAGGTTCTTTTAAGAAGGCAACCACACTTGAATTTAAAGCACCCAGATCTATTCGATTCGAAAGATGTCATACAGGTGAACTTCAACAAGTAGGTCGTCAGGTTCGCGTTCAAGTCAAGAATGAGGAAAGCATGGGTCTTGTGTTGAATTTAAATGGTACTTTCTCTGATATCTTGGTAGCTCCTACTTCTTTTGACTTTGTCTAAAGAAAATAAATATAAAATAAACAATAATTAATTGATATAAGCGTATATTTTATTTTGATTTTTTATTTAACATTATTATGCTTATTTTTCTTTTTTTCTTTTTTTTTTGTGGAGAATGAAGGTGTGTGTGTGAGGGGGGGGGGAATGCAATATGTTAATTATTTTAAATGTCGATAAGACACATTGACGACAGCAGCCATGTTGGCAGCAATCATACCATTGGCCATGGCCACTGCAGCTTGCTGAGGTGTGAGTTTAGTGCGACTCGCTTGTCTTTTGATAGGTGATGCAGGGGATACGGTTTGTTGAACAAAAGTGGGGGTTGATGAAGGTGACCGGTTAGGTGGTTGTGCGCTCACAGGCTGTGGAGAGGGTTGTGGTTGCTGTTGTTGCTGTCCAGCAACAGCAGCAGCAGCTCGAGCCTGGTTGATCATATTCAGTGGTGTCAAAAAGGGTACTGTCATAAGATTTCGAAGCTCTGTCTCTGACAGGAGTTGAACGCGATGTTTGAGATATAGGCTGTCCATTTCATCCAGTTCCATAGAATCATTGTTATCTTCGTCGTCGTCATTATCGCTATGATCAGAATCGAATTGATATCTGTTAAAGATCCGGTCATGCTCCATGCCTGGCTTTGTCTTGCCGCTCACCGATGTTGGTCGGAAACGACTAGAACGATCCAGAAAGATACGACCACCGCGACCGACACGTTTGCGATAGTGCATACGCGAGTTGGACAAAGGTTGGAAGAATTGGCGTTGTGTGGCCAAAGGGAATGGTTGATAAGGGTTTTCGGTCATATCTTCATATGGCATATCCGCTTCTTTTTTACGCTGCAATTCAGCTTCAATAGCCAATTGGGCGGGTGTCTTTTCGACGCGAATGTCTCTTCTGAGCTTATGGAGTGGAATCTTGATTGTAGCACTACACAGACATGTTAGTTTACGCTGTAAACATAATGTCCAAACTTACCCTGAAGAACCACCGACAGAAATCTTGCGCTTCTTCTTTGTCATATGAATCAAGTCCTCGTCTTCCTTAATACCCAAGACACGCTGGAAGTCCTGCAAAACCATCTTTTTATCAAACACAGTGTGTTCCAACATCAGACCTTCCTTTCGAATCTTCTCACGCCTCAAGACCATCTCGAGTAAGTTACGTGCCATTTCCATTTCAGAACGTAATTTGCGTAACCGCTCAAGTGATTGTTGGTCCGTTCGTCTTGTCTTACGCACCGGCTTTGTCTCTCGACGACGGAAACAGATATAAGGATCCAGCTCATTCTTGATCGTCTCTTCCAGTTTCAGCTGTGCTATAATAGGCTTACCCTTTCTCTTTAAACGACGGTTGCGCCAGTGTTCATACACTGCCGGAAGACTGGTACATTGAGAAAGTTTTGAATGCTCGGGCATATGTTCTTTGAAGGTGTTCAGGTCAGGTGTCTGGTCGGGATCCTACCAAATAAAGCTAAGTCAAGGGTTGTGAATTACGTCACAACTTACAAGGTATAAATGTGGCCAATTTTGATTGGTTAACGTCTCGCATTCATTCATAATGTTCTCAAAGGCATCCTCAGATAATGATTCACCAGATTGTTTATTATAGGATTGTAAAAAGCCATCGTCCTCTTCATCCATAACATAAGGACAGCCGATGCTGTCCTCAACAGTGGAAGAAAATTTGATAAGCGTAGAAGGCTCTTTGAAGCTTCTTTTGTACAGGGTAGAATACTTATCATTTGAGATTGAACGAGAAGCATCTGGTGTAGGGATGTATTTCTCTATAGAGACACCCGTAGTAACAGCAGCTTGAGCAGCAGATATCGCAGCTTGCAAATCGTGCTATTTTTAAAAAAAAATTATTTTCCGTCGGATAATTAAAGCGTGTATATTTTGTATTATAAAATAGATCACGCTTGTTATTTATCAAAGGGAGAGAGAGTAGGGATACGTAAAGCTACTCTCCCCCCCCCAATAAATTTTTTTCTCTTACCTCTTCCTCCTCCTCCTTTTCTACACCAGTCTCTATTTGAGGTACTGCTCTCTGTATATTTGTAGCATCTGCTAAGTCAGGGAGCTCGTGTTCTTTATAAATAGGTAAAGGGTGCTTTGGTGAAAGTTTTTTCACTCGGAATCTGGACACCATCTGGTTCGTCGTCATTCTTTTTGGGATTACCTTCTTCAATATAAAAGGTTTTTTAAGTTTTCAAGCAGGTAGAAGGACTTTTTTGAAAGGAAAAAAAAGGAAGCTACTTCTTTAGTTCAAAAATAATATAAAACTTTTTTTTTTCTGCTAGGGTTGTCTCTTTTTTTTTTTTATTTGGTTTCGTTTTCCAAAATGATTTGAGAGAGGCCCCTCAGAAATTTCTGATATACGTCATCATCGGAGACTTAATTTATTTGCGTATTAAAAGCAATGCTATTTACAAAAGGAAATACAATGGAAAACTTTTAAAGTAAAACGGATTTACTTGATCCAGTAGAAACAGTTGTACCAGGCTTCCTTGCTGGGCTAGAGGTTGTTGTCTTGCCACTATGACTTACACTCACTATGTTACTTTAGTTAGTTTCCATCCAACTGACAAATTTTCTTTTACTTTTTTGTTCTGCCTTTCTTGTCAAGTTGGAGATAGCATTTTCTAAACATACAATCCATTCTTCTTGTTCGCCTTTATCTCGCGTCTTTATAACATGTGCGGTAGGTGACACAATAAATGTTGTGTTGAGCGAATCAACGCCCTGGAAAGAAGAAATGATCTCAATACAATGACTTTCTCCATTGGCCTCCTCTTCAGGCAGTCCTCGTACGTGTGCTTGTTCTAATTGAATATATCCCTTGTATTGCAAAGTAGTCTTCTTTCTTTTTGCATAGACTAACATATCTGAAAAGAGTATATAAGTCTTTTCTTCACTTGTTCCAGACTTGCTAATTTGTATAAAATCGCCTTGTAAATATAACCTGCGGTCGGCTGTGATACCATAAGGTAGATCTGTCATTGAACAATGGACTTCATATACTTGATCTACGTTTTTTGCGTTTGTAATACTGGGAAAGCATTAAATAATGCTTTTTTTTTATAAAAAATGTTTACCTGGATCTAAATTCATCAAACAATTGTTCGGCTCGATTTTTACAACATACAAGACCACAATAATCAGGATGCATGGTTGGAGTATTATCAGCCAAAGAGGTCAAGATTTTTGCATAACGCAAAATGCAAGTATTAGGAGCTTTTAACAAGCTCAAAAGATGAGCTCCATTTTCTATATTTTTTTCTGCAGACTAAAAAAAAATTAAAACGAGATTAATTTAAAAAAGTTTTCAACGTGGTTGATTTTACTTCTAGAAACTTTTTGAATGGTTGATATCTACTAAGTCTTTCGAATGTACTGACACTCACACTATAATGTTCAATATAAACGTGGTATAATCTTTGAATATCATGAAACTATAATCTTATTAATAAAGTCTAAACATATATATAACAACAACTCACCCAGGTAGCAATAATATCCGACATGATCTGAGTTGGACCCCAAATGCTTAGACTATTAATATTACGTGAGACTTAAAAAATATGACTGTACACTTCATTTACCGTTCCTCCAGGTGGGTCAAAATGGATTGATGCAAATTTAAAAGCTCTTCGATATTACCAAACAGCCAAGTCATCTCTCTTTCCGTACAAGGTTGCTTTTTCATACCCAAAAAACCAAAGGATGATTGTTTGGTGTTTTTACGCAATGGAGAGATATAGACATTTAATAGTGTCTCGAGTACGTTCTTTACATAATCTTTCTCTGTTTGATATAATTCTTGAATCAGCGCTTCTCTTCGCTGATAGACCATTTCCTGATCTTAAAAGTTTAGTTCTGTCTTTTTTTAAAAATGTAAACATACTGAACAATCCATCATCTACGTCCTCATAATCCAAACTGTCAATAATATCAAATTCTGATTCGGGATTAGGTACTGTAAATTCATATCCGGTCATCTCAGTTAATGCTAAACTTGATATACTATTAACAGTATACATATTTGGATCTGTAGCTTTCAAAGGATGATCCTGCATCTAAACAAAATAATGAAAAAGTAAAGAAAACGTGAACAAAAAAGGAGAGGAGGCGGGCGGAATTGAGAAGGTATCAAAAGTTAATTGCATGTTTATTGCAAAAAAGCGCAGCTCAAAGAACAACCACAACATCAAGTCCGATTTTTTTTTTTTTCAACACAATGTTTACCGCGTAACATGAAAATTCTCGATTGGGTCAATCTTTAGACAATCCCTCTTCTTTTGGATAAATTTTCCCTATGTCCCAGAAACTGGGTACCATTTTTCATAAATTGAAAAAACTCAGGAACACGAAGCATCTCAGAATATTCTAGACTTATTTTCTCTCACTGTTAAAATCCATCTTGAGTTTTGTTTATAAAAAAATATACCAAAAAAAGAAAATGGCGCGATATTGTTCTTAGTTTCACTTAATATTTACGTATAAAAAGAGTGGTACACGTCTGTTTTTGTTTCAGTTATTTCTCTCTCTCTCTCTCTTTGTATGAGGGGGCGGACATCATTTTGGATTTTTATAGAAACAAGGCTACACTACAAAAGAGAACTGCTGCCTTTGAGATCTAAACTTCGCTTAGCGGGATACAAAGGGAAAGAACTATGCCATTATACTAGGGGCCAAAGCATTTAATACATGTCTTTCAGACCCGCCAAGCTGGTTTCAGTGTCGCAAAAATATTTGATAATGTTTTGTTTCATAGATTCTACCTCATCGTTTTGGGTTAGAATCACGCGCACAACTTAAAGAGTAATTTCAGGCACATCCCACATTTACACCTCAAAATGGATATATGTTGAAAGTGTACAGATTTTTGTAATCCTTCTTTGAAGTCAAAATACAAATGTATTTATAAGTTAAAACATCTTGTGAGCGAGTAAAAACGCCAAAAATAAAACGGATTTCTTATGTGACGCAGCTTGCACAGACTATTGACCACAAGATTCGACCTTTTAATAACACTTGCTTCATATAGGAAACTGTTATAGTCGTTTTATTATTCTTGTGAGCATACTTAAGCCAAGTGAAGAAAGAGGTCCTATATGAAGTGGGTAATTTTTCATGCAATTGTTAGAACATCTTTGTTGAATCACTGTCAATCTGGAAAATAGCACGCGTTGATCACCTTTTTTCGGGTTGTTTTTTGTTATAAAAGGCAAAGGCATATGGCATTAACTTGCATAAGAGAGATTTTTTTTCTTTTTCTTTTTCAATTCAATTGAAACTATCTCATGGGATCTTACAATCCGTTGTTGAAAACAAGCCATAATATTTCACAAATTTTGTTCTTTGTCGAATATTTTTTAATCCCAGTTTCTGAAGTTTCTATGGTTATTTCGTCAATCTCTGGATGTGATGCCTCTTATATGATCTGTTTTTTTTTTTTTTTTTTTTTTTTTTACGACTATGGCGAAGTCTGCGACTACTTTGAAGCCCAGCGATCCGGGTTGCCTGCTAATCTCAAAATAGCAGAGTCGTTGATTCTGGAAGTGGTATCTACTAGACAGATACAAATTTGTATAAGGCTATTCAGCAGAAACATTGGGATTCATACAATTACTTCTAGTAACTATTTCCATGGAGCTAAACAGCCTAGATAAGACATACCTAGCAAATATATTCAGACTATGACGCGACTGCGAGCACAGGTTCCCCAATCCTTGTCAATCTGAAAGACAAAATCAAGCAATAACCTCATTATAACGTTCATGGCTTTAAGTCTAAGTCCTTCTTTATTTTATTCTGGACATGTAGAGTAGTACTTTATATGAAAATGTGAGAAGAATATCATTTGCACCCTTATAAAAAGATAATAATAGTGCAAGGAAGAATACAGGAATTTCTTTAGTATTGTTTTGCTTGTGCCAAGCAAAAAGGATCATATTTTGAATGTGATGAAAAAAAAAAAAAAAAAAAAAAAAAAAAAAAAAAAAACTTGCTTTTTAAAGTGCCCGTTGATGAAGTGCTTTTATATTGATTTCCTTGAAAAAAGGGAGAGAGAGAGGCCATTGAGAACAACAGTTGAATTTGCTTTCCAATGTGAAATAGCTCTTATTGGGGAAACAACACAAACTATGTAAATCACTTTTGGGACATATTGTTGCTTTGGTGATTTGTATAGCGGCTCTTGTTATTGAATCCCTACGATTCAAAATATACCAATGAGAATACAAAGGCAATTCATTATCCTTCATGTGGTAAGTTTTACGGTGTTTAAAAAGTTTTCAAAAAAAGAAAAAAAAAAGATGCTTGAAAAAACCCAAGTTCTTTTACCTAAAAGAATGGAAGACCAAGGTACATTTCGACAAAAAAAAAAAAGTAAATTTAACGTTAATTCAGTATAAAGCCATATGTAGAGTATGTAGAATGGGGTCCTCTTCCAGCCACCCTTTATTTCATCCTTGTAAATGTTGTGGAAGTATAAAATATGTTCACCAAGATTGGTATAAAAAAAAAAAAGAAACTCTAATTGTAAAAGAAAAGAGCCTAACAACTAAAAGCAATACTACAGTCTATTAGAATGGCTTTCACATAGCAAAAAAAAGTAAAGAAAAAGAAGAAAAAAAAAAAACATTTGATTTTTGAAAGCTAAACAAATTGTAGATATTGTGAACTATGTGATTATGCATTTGTTTTTACACCTGTTTATCGAAAAGATATGCCACCGAGGATTCCAACTCATATACTGTTTCAAAACGGAATAAGACAACTTTTGACAGTTTGTATCTATTTGCTTCGATCCACGCTAGCCTTTTTTGTCTGGCTTGTTTTATTACCCACCCTAACACTGTGGGCATGGCGATTTTACGTTTGGGGTATCACCAACTTTGGAAAATCTATATTGGAAACACGGCTACCTTTGAATTTATCCACACGTATCTTTCAGTATTTCACAGTGTACACACACATATATATATATATATAAAGAGGAAAAGGGAAGGTTGCTCAACATGTCATCATAGGAAAAGATTTTTTGATGATTGTCTTTACGGATTAACAATGACAACAGCTGTTATTATTTTTGCGGTAACAGTTTATTTATTTAAAGAATGGGTCATACAAAACACAGCGACACTAGAAAACCGAGAGACAGAAAGAGTTCACCACCGTAGACCTTCGAGAGGGAGCCGGACAATTTTGCAGGATCAGGAGCAACTCAGGATTAGATTAGAGCAGCTCAGCAGAGAACTTGAATCCAGAAGTCGTACACAACCAAGACGACCCTCATTTACCTTACCGAGTGTCAGCGATGATTTCTTTACGGTAATGAGTGCACCGAACGGAGCACAATCTCCATTTGCAGCTTGGAGAGATTATCAGCAACAGACAGCAGGAACATCCATGTCTCAAACTAGAACTTGGCGAGCAAGAGAGTTTAATTCAACAACGCAGATTTCTGAAAGAGGAGACTATTTTGGAGAACTTGCAGTGCGCCAGCAAGAGGAAAGAAGAGAATCTACAGTCGAGGAAGAAGAGGAAGAGGAAGAGGAAGAGGAAGAGGAAGAGGAAGATCAAACGTTTGATCTGGTAGAAAATAGAGACAAGATTTTAGAAGCCGTAGGTATATACGGAAGCCCCCTAAACCTGATCAAAAATCCAATAATGATGTCCATCATGATTAATTTATGTTTGGGCATCACAATTTGGGTTCCTTATATCATTGGCAAAACTGTCCTACTTGTAAGTGAGTCACTTCCTTTTTTTTTTAAGCTGGTCATATTAATTTAAATCATAAGGGATTCCCATCAGGAATTTTAAAGAAAATAGCACATCAACTCGCAGACACAGTTTATCAAATGCCCATATCAGTAGCTCAAATTACACAGCCTATGTCCGATTATATGCAGCCTATCGCTTACCACATTTACTTTTCATCAAGTCAGTATGTTTCTGATCATGAAAAGGTCAGTATTGCTTTATATGTGTCTGCAGGGTATCTTGTCTTGATCTTTATAGGCTCTTGGTACCTTTACCACAATCGCACTCTCGTCAACAGAGCAACCCTTCAACAGCAAACAGTTCTAAAGGTGTTACTTTTTATATTGTTTGAACTCATCTTATTCCCCACCTTATGTGGTTTCTTTCTGGACCTCTCTACACTTCCTTTTTTCAAAGAATGCGATTTAGTGGACCGTATCCATTTTCTCCAGAACAACCCTTACTCTGGAATATTTCTACACTGGTTCGCAGGCACAGGATTTATCTACCAATTTTCTGTCGTGATATCACATGTACGTGAAGTTGTCCGTCCCGGTGTGATGTGGTTCATACGGGATCCAAATGACCCTCAGTTCCATCCACTTCAAGAAATAATTGGTCAATCCATCTTGAGCTTGCTTAAAAGATTTATGTCTAATGTGGCCATCTACTTTATGCTAATTATGGTTGGCATGGGCTTGGTGAGTTTACTTGTTTGTAAATATACAGCCATTTACCCCATTATCTGGACACTCAGGTAAAGAAAAAAAAATATCAGGTTGATAAATATAAGCTTACCCATATTATACAGTGTGCCATTGTCTACTTTACCACTTGATCTACTCGCCGTTCAATTCGTCTTGCCACGCGTCATGGAATATATCGTACCTCGAGAATTCTCCAAAAAAGCTGTCATGACCTGGTGGCACATTGTTGCAAGGGCACTTTATCTGTCGTCCTTCATGTTTGGTCAAGTAGAGTCAGAGAACGACCGTAAGGGTGGATATCTAGCACAGGTACCAGCTTATGATCATATACCATATGTGGGGCGTAGAAGTATGATTGTCCCTGTAGATCCACAGACGCTGGTCCCCTTGAATGAAACCGATAGACTCTTGGGTCATCCAGCTGGTTCTGGTATGGGCCAAACGACGATTGTTCATATTCCTTCATTATTCAAGTTGAGAGTGGTTCTCTTTTTGCTTTTGATCTGGTTTACAGGATCTATCTTGGTGTGTTCTATGTCATTTGTACCATGTAAGTTTAAATTGTAGTTTAAATGATCTGATATTTTAAACTTTTGCTCGTTTAGTATTATTTGGAAGACATTTACTGGTTCAATTGTTGAGATTTCAGACAGTTCATGACGTATATGCGTTTGCTGTGGGTGCTTGTATGATGATTACTTTAAGCTCATTGTTGAATACGGCACTGCAAAAATACACAATACTTTATCAACAGCATGGAAAAATAGACATAAATACTGTAAAACGTTATTTGTCTAGAAAGGTCTATAAGGTAAGAAAAATGATTGATGTGTTGTTTTGTTTCTAATTTGCCTTGTGTAAAAAAAAAAAAAAAAAAAAAAAAAAAAAAAAAAAAAGATATTTCGATATGGATATCTGTTTTTTATGGTGGGAATCATTATTCCATTTTTGATAGGCTGTATGCTAGACCTTTATGTTTTTATACCAATCAAGCTATCTATCAATCATGTAGAGAAAATTGATCTGTATATTTTACAGGTACAAAAAGTTGGTATTTTTGTAACCTGTATTAAACAACAATAATAGGATTGGTCTATTGGTGTGGCAAGTACAAGTTTATTGTGCGGACTTATTGGTATACTTCCTATTCACATATTCAGGAACACATGGATCGAAACGGACTGGTATGATATAGATTTGTCAAAAGCTACTAGAAGAGTATTTGCCCCGCTTATATTTGCACTGTTGTACATCAACACTATTCCAAGTTTATTCACTTTTGGCGCCATTTATGCGCTTGGTAAGTATTAAAAAAAAAATAGATGAAACAATATACATTTTAACTCAATTGTCACTATTTCTTATTAGCCATTGAAGACCCTTCGATAAAAGTGTTGATATTCCGATGTGCATACCCTCTTTTGTTTTGTCTTGCTTTGTGCGCAGCTCTTTGTATTGTTGGTATAAAACTTGTCAGAATGTGGGTATGTAGGATTAGAGACGACACATATTTAGTGAGTAGATTATTGCACAATGTTGAACAATAAGTAAATAAATTCGTAACACATTTGCTTTACGTCTGATCAAATGTTTTACCCTCTTCGTTGCCCTTCAATCTCTTTTTCTCATACAGTGTTTATTATTCATGTGTTTTTAATCACTGTATTGTTTAACTGTCTTGAAATAAGGAAATGCTTTCCTATTCAATACATCGGTAAGGCCGAAGCTATGGGCAATATATATATATATATATATATATATATATATAAATCTATTCGGCCATCTAAAGAAACACATGTTTTCTTTCCTTATTCTAGAATTGTTTAGCTCCTTAAACCTGACAGTTATTTATATAATGTGATTGAAAGAACTGGGTACCTTTACAAACCTACTGTAATCGGTTTACATGAAGTTTCTTCCTTTTTTTTTTCTGGCAAGTTTTTGAATGGTTACTACTTTGACAACAGCCGCAATGGTGGATTAAATACCGTGCTCGAAACTGAGCTGAGCTAAAGAAGAGTTCAGCGTCATTTGACCTTAATCAAATCGCTTAGCTGCAGAAACAACACGATCTTAACCAAAGATTCAATATCAGGAATTTCTTTTCTTCCTTTGTTTCTTTACCTAATATATTTTTAATTTAATCAAGGTCCCCCCCCCCCCAATCTAGTGATTGAAAAAATATCCATGTTGTACAGAAAAGGGCTACTAATTGACGAGTGCAACTGATTGAAGATAGTGTAACCTTTGGAATATAAAGATGAAGCCAAACAATTGGAAACCTCTTTTTCTTTCATTTTTTTTTCTTTATCCCTTCCCATTTCCTTTTTGAAAGTACAATGCGTCTCACACCTTCCTCTCTTTTCACTTTGACTTCAATTGTGACAAGTTCCATTCTTTTTACTGTCAATTCTGCTCCTGTTACTGAAAACGATGTCATCTTGCCTGACAACACAACCATTAACGGTTTGACAAATGTAACACCTGTAGGCAGCGACAAAGCCATCTGGGCAAAAAAGATCGCAAAGCGATGTAATCGCTACTCAAAGAACAATAAGCGTGTTACAAAGAAGCACACTACAAAAAAGCACACTACAAAAAAGCACACTACAAAAAAGCACACTACAAAGAAGCACACTACAAAGAAGCACACTACAAAGAAGCACACTACAAAGAAGCACACTACAAAGAAGCACACTACAAAGAAGCACACGACTAAAAAGCACACGACTAAAAAACTTGTCAGCGCCAAAAAGCACGCTTCAAAGAAGCATACTACTAAAAAGCACACCACAAAGAAACATACTTCAAAGAAGCATACAACCAAAAAACACACCACCAAAAAACACACCACTAAAAAACACACTACTAAAAAACACACTACTACCAAAAAGACTACCACCACAAAGAAGAGTACCACAACATCAAAGGCTTCATCAAGCTCTAGCAGTACCCAATACTCAGGTGAGGGTACCTACTACACACCTTCTCTTGGATCTTGTGGAACTCAAAGTTCCTCAACTGATTTAGTTGCTGCCTTGGTAAGACTATATATATATGCATTTGAATCAAAGAGGCAGTTATTCTAATACACTTTATAGAATGCTGTACAAATGAACAACCCAGCCAACCCCAATCTCAACCCTACTTGTGGTAAATACGTTAACGTCAAAGGTCCCAAGGGATCCGTCAGAGTAAAGATTGTAGATACTTGTCCTCCTTGTGCAAGTGGTGATCTCGACTTGAGTCCCACTGCTTTTGCTGAAATTGGTGAAATTATCGCAGGCCGAATTAACATCACCTGGACTTGGGATTAAACAACCTTGAATATTTCTTTATGAATAAATAAACATTTTTAGAATCTACATTTTGAAAGTATTGAGTTTAAAATGCGTGATATGAATTATAACTTGTAGAAATTTTTGAGTAAGTTTCAAAAAGGAAGCGTTGAGTTCTTCCCTCTCGTCCCCCCCCCCCCCCCCCTCCTTGAACGTTTTTCTTGTTCTCAGAACGGGAATCATTATTTACATATATCTATTTTGGGGAGTGTTAAATGTGGGGTAAGCCTGGACTTATTCAATAGTGCGCACACTTTTAAAAATGTGTCAAAAAGTTTTAAGATAGTCATTGTCTAATTGTGCGTTAAGAAAGGATTCCACACCTTTCATGTTAAAACACATTACTTACCTATATCCTCTGAATAAAACCACACGAAAGCAATAGAGCATCTTCTTTTACTAAACCACACACTAGTTGAAATATAATGCTTTTTTGGAATCACTACTCCATCCTAATTAGGTATATATCAATTCCGATAATGGCCGGACAGTGCCCAGGAGGTTGTGTCACTAAGAATTTCTGGTCGTGCAAAATAAAAAAAAAAAATCACTCGCAAATTTACAAAATTTAGAAACGTGTACAGTCATTTCAGAAAGTAAAGTCGTTGATTTTGAGTTCGATGTCGTGCAAAAAATTGCGTGTTCAACAATGAAGGGACTCTACCTTGTCATGGATAACGCTCCTATCCACAGATCAACCGATATAGTTAAGTATATCAATTCTCGGGAATTCCTGTATGTGTATCTTCCTTCGTATTCTCCTGAACTAAATCCAATCGAGCAGTTTTGGTCAGTCGCCAAGAGTAAAGTGAAACGAAATAAGTTTTTGGAAAAAGAATCACTCACGACAAGAATTAGCGGAGCATGTGATAACTTATATTTAGGTGATTTCAACAAAGAGAGACTCTAAAATATCCAACGCAAAAAAAAAGGGAGGGGATTTGTTAAGCATTTTTTGTTAAGCACTTTGTTAAGCACTTTGTTAAGCACTTTGTTAAGCGTTTTTTGTTAAGCACTTGGGAGGAGATGCAACGACGTTATGACGAAAGCAAGTTTGTACTTGTTCACTTTTGTTGACCCCGCCTGCCCACATGCATGTTCCAACATGATTGCCTCTTACCGGCTGTACAAAACTAATGTTCAGCAAAACGCTTAACAAAGTGCCTAACAAAATTCTTAACAGAGTGCTTAGCAATAAAACAAAGAAAACACGGCAAAGCCCACATAGATCGAAAAAAAAAAAATATTTCTGACTTGATTATTAATTATGTTGATATTTCAAATGACATAATCGTTTACGATCTTGGGATAGTGAAAAAATACCATTGAAGGCAGAAGTCGCAATCGTTGGACGATGTCGGCTTGGCATTGCTGAATGGACTGATGGTTTGCAGATGCGATTGAAGGTTTCAAGTACGCGACAAACGCGAGGCATATTCATAATAAGTTTAGTTAAATCATCCAAGCAGTTAGAAAGCTTGATTTTTTCCAGCTCGTACGTGACATAAAGTCCTGTTGATGGCAAAACCAAGACATAAAATGTAACCATTCTTCCAATAACCTGTAGACCAAGTACACCTTCCATGTTTTGTGCATCGAGAGCATCCTTGCAGAATATACTAACGCGAAGTAGATCCCAACAAATCGAATAATTGTTACTTCCTTGCGCAGCTGACTTAGCTTCCCCATAGCCATGATTCGACGCCCATGTCATCCCATGTAAACGACTTATACATATATCGGGACGTTCTGTTGATAAGCCTTCATGCTGTCGAGCTTCTGAAGTTAGTTCATTAGTCCACCGTAGGTATATGCCCTCATCCGGATCGTCAAATAAACCAGATAAAAAAGAATCAATGTATCCAGTGCTAAGTTCTAATTCTTTGATATTGTCGAATTTACTTTTAAACACTATTATATCGTGTGGGATAACACACGTCCTACAAGTTCCCCTTGGCAATATATATAGCACTTCGTGCTATACATAGGATAGCAACTGTTCTTCTAATGTACCTTATACTACTATCGCTATCTAAATTTCCCAATCTGATTATCGAGACGTAATTTGCAATAAGCGTGTTCTCTCTCTCTCTCTCTCTCTCGTTCTCACTCAATAAAAGAGGTTCAAGAGACTCATCAACTTTCAGTCCGATTTTCATATTTCGTTTAAAACAACTCAAACAACCAGTAATACCACAGATGTCTTCTGTAATCGGTACAGGAGGAAGCTTCCGAATTAAATCGATTATGCAATTTTTGAACTTTTTTTTTTTTTTTTTCATTTGCGGGGAGGTCCAAATCCAAAAGATGTGCAATCGTTTTATCTCAACTGATTACTCCCATGGTAAGGTCTTGAGCGATGACCATCATGCTGATAGTCGCCTCCAATGACATTGGAAGCTTTTTAATGCCATATTTTGTTTCAATCCCATTGATGGTTGTCTTGAGGTCGTGACTGCTGAAATAGGGTGATAAATCCTCTGAGTACTGATTTCGTGACAAGAACAAAATGTGGGTGGCTGCCAAGGCACAGTGGATGTGATTTTTGAGAGATAGTTTCCATTTGTGTTGACATAATGAAAACTGCATCTTATGAAGCGCCATTGTTGCATCGAAGTTTTGTACCAACAAATGGTCATCGTGATCAAGAGGCGGAAACCATAGGCATAATGGATCCAACAATTCAATTCCAAGGACAATGCTTAAGCGACGTTTGTTAGGCTGGTCTTGGTTGTTGTAGCTTTGTTATTGCCCCTGTCATTGGCTCTTCCTGCGATGTCGTCTGTGATTGTTCTGGTAAGATTTCTAAATGGTTAGCATAATAATGGATCTTCAACTCGCTGATTTCCATAAAATGAGTGATGCATGCAGGGCAGCCAAAGTGCTTCTCAATGTCATCGTGTGAGTTGGTATTTTTAACATAGGTATATTCATCATCATCATATCGTCTGATTTCTGTTATTCGATGTGGCAATTGTATATTGTGCTTTTGCATGTGTTGTCGAAGGGATTGTAGTGTGCTGTATGTCTTTTGGCATTTAAAACATTGATGTAAAATAGTAACAAGTTTTGTTTTGCCCGCCATTGCAGCCATCAAAAAGAATAATATAAAAGAGGCTTAATACAAAAAAAAAAAAAAAAAAAAAAAAAAAAAAAATTGTTGAACACGCAATTTTTTTGTACGACATCAAACTCAAAATCAGCGGCTTTATTTTCTGAAATGACTGTAAATTTTAAGTGAAACGTGATGAATCGCGAAAAGACGTAAATAGAAGGTTCGCGCGTAGGACAAACATCAGCATACAAGAAATCTAATAATAAATATCAAAGGAACAATGATAGTAATGCATTGGCTGTTATATCTCTCACTCATTAATGTATATAAATATATAAAACATTAATACAAATTACATGTTACTCATATTAATAAAGTAATATCATTACGTTTTGCAAAGTGGTAATGATGATTGCCCATGCTCTGGGTGTACACACACACACACACACACACACACACACACACACATGCACATAGTTTTATTTCTTGTTTTTTTTTTTTTAATTAGATCTTTTCTTTCTTTCTTTTTTATTTTACCATTTTTTTTATTTTTATTTTTATTTTCAAATCTTTTGTCACTTAGCACACTTGTTCAAAAAAAAAAAAAAAAAAAAAAATTAATGTTATCAACATCCAACTCAACTATCAATTTCTCAACATTTGATGATTTAAACTCGTTCGACGTTTTCAAAACAAAAAATACGGATAATGAGTTTAGCATCGTATCGGATATAAACAACGTTGATCATCATCTGCTTAGCAAACACAAGAAAACAAGTCAACCTATACCCAAGTCTAAGGAGCAAGACAAGAAACAAGTTTCAAAACGAAGTCAGGTTAAAAACGCATGTGGTAGGTAGCCATATTCTATCTTTTAGGTTATGTGCAACAATATTACTCACGTGCATAATTTTTTTTATTCTATCTCTTTGGATTTGCTAGTCAATTGCCAGAAAGCATGCAAAAAGTGTGATGATGGAAGAGCGTGCCAAAGATGTGTTAAATTTGGTATTGCTGATACATGTGTCGACTCTCCCAGAAAACAACGCAAGAAGGGATTTAAACGGGGTCCTTACAGAAAAAGAGGTAAAGAGAGAGAGAGAGAGAGAGAGAGAGAACAAGTCAAGAGTACTTACACTTGTTATTAGAAAAACAGAGCACAGAGCCAGAATCTGTAGTCTTGAACTCTTATTCAACTATCAAATCAAGTAAAGATACTAGTTTGCTGATAACATCCAATATGGACTCTCAAAATCTGGCTTTTTGTATGCAACCAGCTGATCTGACCGACATTGAAATGACTCGATTATGGGAGACAAACAATGCTAGTAATTCCTTCCAAATAAAGGATTCGGATGACAAGAATGATTTCAATTTCACGGTACCCGGCACAAATGCTTCAATCGTAAACACTCCAAGCTATTATCAAGACCCAAGATATCTCGTCGAAAACACAAATACAGTGTCTTCCAGTTCTTCACTAAAGACACTGAATTATGCAAACACCACTCACCAAAATGCAGCACCGCACATCAACTCAAACGACTTTTTGCCCCTGTACGACAATGCTTTGTTTGCTTTACCAAAAACAGAAAACAATGTTTTCATATCCGTCACACATCCTTCTCCGTATGACCTCAATGGGATACATGACGCTTTTCACTATAGCGAGTTAGGGTTTGACATGACTCATGGTTTAGATGTTCATCTAAGTAATCATACGAATCAATGGTTAAAGAGTAATATGTTAGATAACCAAGATTATATAACTGGAATATAGTAAGTATGTAAAGCACTTGGTTCTCTTTTAACAAAAAAAAAAAAAAAGCGTGTAATATTTTATGCAACCTTTATATGTAAAAAAAAAAAAAACTTATGGTTTTATAATAAACACACCAAGTTATGGAAAAAAAATTTTTAAAAAAAAAGTAAAACAATTGTGTCATCAAAAGATTTACTGTGATAGGAAACAGTCCAGAATTTAAATGACCTTTTTATTACATTTTTATCGGATTTCTCACGTCTAGATGTTTTGAACGTAACGAAAAGTATATATATTTTTGTTTACAATATGATGTACTGTTTTTGTATTGTTGTTGTATCAACATGTATGCAAGTGTTATGTTGCTCTTTTTCTCAAGCATACAATAATAATACCTCATGTATTTTTCTTTCTTTGGGTCATTAAAATGTTTATCTCCTTTACCCCATAGATCTTTCTGTATATTAACAATTGGTTTATTTAATAGCGAGCAGCAAACTTCTTTCCTCCTCTTTGTGCCGGCCCCTTTGGTTTCATGTTATATGAACCAAAGCTCGACTTTCCTTTTTTCCTTGGGCTCACGTAGTTAATAATTGATACACGTGTCAGATGTCCTGGCCAACCTGGCCAACCCCCTGATGTTGCAGGGTCCCTCATATTTGGTTGCAATTTGATCTCTCCTGCTTTTACTCTTTTTTCAAAATCTCGGCACTTTTTACTCTTCTTTGCCGTTTTTTTGGGTTTGACCTCCTTGATGTCATTCAGATGAGTAACGCGATGAGGAAGCTGCAGGGTCGGATAAGATACTGTGGATTGTTTCATAATTGTCATATAGTCAACTGCCACTTGATTGACTCTTGTTTGAAATTCTGGATCTGTTTCATCAAATTCTACTTGCTGCAAGTCTGATACAAGTTGTGCATTATCCTGTTCTTCTTCCTCCACAATATTTACTTTGGCCAAGGGTTTGTTTGCAAACAAACGAAACGAAAACTCTTCCTCTGCCTGATCCATGTCTATATGTCTGGTGAGGTTCTAGACCCATGTGTTTGGTGTATGTATGTATGTATGTGTGTGTGTATGTGTGTGTGTGTATACCTTGATCTTTTTCTTCTTCCTCTTCTTTCTCTTCTTCTTCTTCTTCTTCTTCCTCATCAGCACCTCCTAATAATTGACGCATAATGGTATCCATTTTTTGAGCATCTTGCTTTACTTGATCATCGTCTAATACATTGTCTTCATCCTCAATTGGTCTTAAGCTAAAAGCTTTTTTCGATTCTAAACCTTCTTTTCTTGTCAATCAATAGAAAATTAGCTCAAAAAATACAAACAAAAAAAGGTGTATTTTTGTACTAACTTGTGCATGGCTTAACAGTAGAAAAAGAAAGAAAAAAAAATTGTAAAATAAAAGGGGTGTGGCTTGTTCTTTGCCAAAAAAAAAAAAAGAAAAAAATGGCAGGAAAATGTAGACAAAGTTCCTTTTATTTTTAAACATGTCACAACATTCAGAAGAAGAGGACGGTTTTGCCGGTGACTTATTTGGTGTAAGAAATGCAAAATGAAGGGGAGGGGGGGGGAAGGGCATGTTTTTTTTTTTTTTTTTCGAAAACTAATTTTGCCTAGGCAGAAAGTGATGATGAAATTGTACAAGTTGAACCTTCTTTTGAGTTTTATGACAGAAAACCAGCATCACAAGGTACATTATATATTTATATATATACATTCTGAAATAACTAGAAAAATAATTAAAAAAAAAACCAATAATAGACGATCCCCACAAACAATTGAAGATCAAACTTGTAGGTTCTCACCCTCTTTGGGCTCACCACTTATGGAACGCCTCTAAAGTATTTGGCGATTTATTTGATCAAAATCCACAACTGGTCAAAGACAAGTATATTTTAGAACTAGGAGCGGGTGGAGCCCTTCCGAGTTTGATAGCAGCCATAAATGGAGCAGCCAAGGTGATAGTGACAGATTATCCTGATAAGGAATTGATCGAGAACATTCAATACAATGTGGATCACAATACATCAGAATACAGTCAGACCGTGAAAGTCGATGGATACATTTGGGGTACCAATACGGAAAAACTCAAGCACCACTTGCCCGCCGGAAAAACCACGTATGATGTGATCATCTTGAGTGATCTTATTTTCAATCATTCACAACACCACGCCATGCTTAGAACATGCCGAGAATTGCTAACACCTGAAACAGGTCGTGTCTATGTGTTTTATACTCATCATAGACCTCATTTGGCACACCGCGATGTAGAATTTTTTAATATTGCAAAGAGACCCGTTGTGGAAGGTTTGACCGAAGAGGATAGAGATCAGTTGGGATATGGGTTCACAGTAGACAATTTTATGACAAAACGAATGGGCGTAATGTTTGAAGAAGATCCTGGAGATGAAGAGGTGCGTGCCACAGTCCATGGTTGGCAAATGTGGTTACAATAATGGATTATATTTTTTTTTTTTTTTCATTTGTAAATAAATGTTCCTTATTCAATAAACAACAGGATTACAATATTTAGAAAAAAAAATCTTTATGAGCTGTATTAACACTGCACACAGCAAAAAAAAAAAAAAAAAAAAAAAAAAAAAAAGTAAAGACATGTCACCCTACATAAAAAGATATTTCCAATGTAAAAATTACTAAAAAAAGAGAAATACAAAATGATCGACGCAAAGGTGCCTATCAAAAACATTTCGTGACGTCAAACGTGATATTCTACAAAAAAAAAAAAAAAAAAAAAAAAAAAAAATAAAAGGG
>JNDS01002905.1:0-11415 GCA_000697035.1 Rhizopus stolonifer B9770
AAAAAAAAAAAAGCAAAGGTAACTACTAAACTATTTCTTTAGCAGAGAAAAAAAGGCAAAGGTAGCTACTCGACGTTAAATAAGTGAAACATCGCGACTCAGAAAAATGCAAAAAACAGTATCATCTTAAGGATGTGGAAATGATAGATGATGATAGAAAAACACCTACCAAAGTACCTTGAGCAAAACGGGGAGGCTTCATCAACTATTTTTTGTATTATCGCATTATTTCAAAACTGGAAAGAGAGCGGGGTATGACGTTTATTCTGAAATTTACTGTTTTTATGCAATATCCGGAAACTACAGAAGGCTTTGCGCCGCAGTGGTAGCAGCAAGAGACCAAAGTTTCCAAAGGATAACAATCTGAGAGTAAGTTTATCATAAATGCTGTAGATAAAATTAGAAATAATAAGTTATACTATAGTTGATCATTCGAAGAATCTACGCAGATTTGGAATGGAAGCTTACCTTTCCTGCATCAATGCAATCAGATGCAAACTTGCCCGTGTTTGATGCCATTGTCAGACGGGCAAGTGAAAGCGACTATTTCCGTCGAAACTTCTGCGATTCGGCTGAAGCCCTTCGCCCAAGCAAGCGCCAGCAAGTAATGGCCGCTGTAACAGTCCATTATGACTACCAACGGTCAAAATGGAACGAAAGCAAGTTGGGAGTTGAGGTCCAAAAGAAGATTGCTCTGGAAAAAAAGTACCGTGCAAGAAAGGATCGTGTAAGTCTATCATTTGTGTTTTTTTTTTTTTTTTTTTTTTTACTTACCCAATTTGCCCTTTGTTTAGAAGCTCGCCCAAAGACTTGCACTGTACGAAGTCTATAAAGAAGGTCAAGTCAGTGAATTACGCACTGGTAAAGAGTACTTGGCCTTTCTTGAACCTGACTGCATGTCTGAAGAGGAAGATGGTGATATGGTGAACGATGTTGCTGTCAACATCAGGTTGGTAGTACCTTCTTGGAGAAGCGAAGAGGTAATAACAGAGAAAAATTAGTATACGATATTAATTCTTTACTTAGCTGAACAAGTTCTTAAAGGAGCTTGATGATCTTCACAAGAAAGCCTATCTCGATGCCATTTCTCGACCAAAAAACCCTGTGCATGCAGTTGTACCTTTGACTTCTGAATTGCGATCGCGTATCTTTGCCTGGGGTATAGCTCCCTTTCATTAGTCCTCTTTTTTTTTCTTTTCTTTTTTTTTTTTTTTTTTTTTTACAAGAGTTGGTATCGAGAATAGTATCAACATGGTCAACTACAATTTGCAGATGCTGGGGTATACAGACATAAAGTTACCAATATCTTCAGGTGACATGAATAAACAAACGTAATCTATTATAACAAGTCGTATTGGTCGTTGTAGGCAATGCAGTCGACTTGTTTACAAGCTATCCTGTCTTCATTTAAGGGTGTAATGGAGACATGAAGGCTTGTAAAGGTGACGAATCTTAGCCTAAGATTGCGGTATTCACCGCACAATATGGGTTTACATAAACCTTTTAGCATTTATTTCGAAAATATAATTTATCAACCATAAGTTGAAGTAGACAGGAGCGGGAAACATCAGTTTTCTTTGATGTAGATTTTTGTGGATAATCAAGGCTGATAATGTCAGGAGTTGTTTGCACAAGCTTCCAATACGACGAAAGAGAATTGATAGTCTCGACTAGAGACTTGCGCATTCCCTTGCAAACAATCCTGAGATATCGTCCATATGTTATTTTACCATTCACCTTCAGTCTATCAGGGCAGAGTTATGCGCACTATTGAGACTCATTACTAAGAAGCCATTTCAAATCACATCATAAGATCAGCATTCATGCTCGAATATTATAATATGACAAATCAGCCTTATTGTAAGAATTAGATCGAACTACTTTAAAAAAGAATGGACCTACAAGATGTCATGATTACAAATACGTCTGTTTGTCGTTTTTTTAAAAAAGGGCAATAAAGAACTGTATAGTTCCATCAGCAAGAATGTATTTTCGATTTATATGAAAAAGAAATAAAATAAAAAACAAGGAGTCTTTTTTATTTATCTTTTTGTTTACAATAACAAAGACGCATGCCACTTAAATTTATATATGAAAGGCTGTCAAAAATAAATCGTGCTATTCTTAAATGATTCCTGATAACAATCCAGTGAGCGCTTCTACGTAAACATAACAATAGAGAGGAATAATTAAAGTATTGTATATGTCTATTGCATCTGGAAATAGGTCTGCCAAAGACGAAACCAGCCCAATGCAGACGTTATTCCCAACGCGGTACCCACAAAGACTTGGGATTTTGTATGATGCCCTAAATAAACCCGGGACCAAATAACGCTAAACGAAAATAAATCGAGAAGCAAGGCAAAGACATTGGGCGGTATACCAAGCATGCATTTGGGTGAAAGACATAAAGCAACTTGCTGAAAGTAAGTAGCAAAAAAACTTATTGCTTGAGAATGAGAGGAAGGCATACCATAGGTTGTTTTGTTTCTAAGTCTATTTGAATCAGGTCTAGGTTGCTTAATTATACGTTTCAAGATCTTTGCCTCTATGGTTGTGAATATAGCACCGCAAGTAAAGTAGATCAAGTGAAATGAGCGAAAGTAGAGGATGGCTAATAATACACCTGTGATTGTAACATAGCGAGTCTGTAAAAAAAATGAGCTTTCAAGGAACAGAATGCATACATTTTTCTCTCATTTATGCTTACATGAGTCAGAACATATAAAACAGCTTTCATTTATTCAATTGTAACTAAAAAAAAATTGCACTTAGAAATCAGGAGAAATTAAATGTCAGATTACGCGTTTTCATACTCCTTGAGTTGATGCTCATGAATATTCGTGAAGATTAAATTTATTAAGCAAATAGCCCAATCATCGTACAAATTAATGTGTGCAAATCATCTTTAAATTTGACACAATCATTTATGCTCTAATCTTTAATCTAAGTGTGCTTCAAGCTTAAAAATATTGTTGCCTGATTCCTATTCCCGTTCCAACCACCAGGCTTGGCGTCACTTTTGGGATGCATCCCTCCGCCATAAAGCCCATATTATACTATGGCGTCTCTACCGTCACGGGATTTCTTGCAAAGAATCTCTATGTAGTATTATGACATCGCAATTCGTCGACCCTCTGTATGTGAACTGCGATGATCTTGACATTGGAATACTTTGTCTGGGTCTAACCCATTAGAAGAGAAATATGACGAACAACCGCCACTCGGCTTTTTACTCATCCATTAATGTTCATTCTTAAGTATTTTGTACTTTCCTGTGGATTTGGAAATTTCACTGAAAACACGGCTTTGATGATCATCCCTGCCAGTGTCACACGTCTCATTAAAAAACTTCGCAAAGAAGACACTGGCCGCATCCGTACAATCCACAGCCCAATGCCTGATTCTTCATTTTTGACAATATGACATAATACTCTCATATTTATTCATTAATGCGTCCTCATTACCTTTATATCTTTGTCAATATTGTACGCCTCTATGCGGCATCTAAATAAAATATCTTCTACAAAAAAAAAATCGGTGTTCATCGAGGTCTGAATTTGGTGCGTTTCTTAAAGTGCACACATTCCACTTTTAGCAAGACAAAATTCGTAGCAATTGATACAACGAAAGGGTAAAACCGATAGACTCCTTGGTGGATAGTCTAGAGATATGTTTTAGTATCAAGTGATTTTCTAGATTGCATTTTTAAAAGTTACCTTGAATAATATCTTAAAAAATCGTAATTTTTTTTGCGTCAAACATATGTTTGTTTCTGTAAAGTGGCACAAGAAAAAAAAAAAGATTCCACCTTGTGTATTTCTTTATCTTAACCTTTTCCAGCTTTTACTGCTCTTTTTTTTTTTTTTCTTTACATAATGAGGAGATCAAGCAATTCAAGTATTGGTGTGGTAAATGTATAAAATTTTAGCGAACTTGTGTTTATTTACCTGTTCATTTGTAGCCAAACGAAGTAGACACTGCAGTAACCAAACTACTTCGGACAACTAAAGCTCTGCTAGAGAGTTTGCCACAATGGTCCAACATGCAAACTTCTAAATCTGAAATTTTTGAGGTTCACGATACGCTTGAAAGGCAGTTTTTTATAGTATCACAAGCCTTTGAAGAGTCTAATATATCTACTACGTAAAAAAAAATAACATTTGACATTTGTTTTTTAATTCATTCGAATCCGTTTTAGTGATTTATTATGGATTCCAGGAAAATTAAGGGAGTCAATATCTATGGCTATGATAGAACAACCTTCTCAAGCAGCTCTAGATCAGTATTTACCTCGCATACGAGATGTCATTGTTCATTTACTTCATGGACTTAAGGGGAAACAAGCGCAACTTCGAGAAAGAGACCGAGAGTCGCGTGGTTCGATGCGATCCAATAGCGAACCTTGGAGTCGCGAGATACCCCTATCAGCATTAAGTAGAGGTAGCAGCACAAGTTCGTCGCGCTTGATGATGTATCCCAGCAGCTCTCCGCCACTACCACCCATGACTTCTCCCCGTATGACAGGCGAGGAAACGCGTGGTCGGAACTCGATACCGAGCAATGACCTATCTGCAAGGATTGTGCCCAGACGATCCTATTCACCTTCACCACAAGCCCTCACACCTTTACCTACAAAATCCACCTCATCTACTAGGAGGGGCATTTCTATACCACAACCACAACCTGTGCCAAGCCCTCCCCGACATTCTAGTCCACCTCGTAACACTAGTCCACCACGCAATCCTAGTTCGTCACGTGGTCCTAGTCTACCTTTATCTAATTCACCTAATCCACAACCTTCATTTGATGAGAATGATCCCAGTACAGCTAATGCCCTTGCCGCTTTAAAACGTCAAGAGAATCTCGCGCGAAGATCATCTGTTCGCCGTGCTTCAATGTATAGGGGTGACCATACCGTAGCGCCCCGATCACAGGACACTCCTCCGGTCCCTTCCTTCCAAAAATCTCAGCTAGGTCGTACGCTAAAAGAAGAAGCAAGGGAACACGGACTCGTCTTGTTTCTTCAAATTGGAAAGCAGATCAAAAAGACAGTCTATCAAGGAGAACTGAGCATCCCTGCTCTAAACATGCTGTTTGTCGAAACGTTTAGTTATACCTCTCGCCAAAACGATTTTCCAACTATTTATATTCGTGATCCAGCTATTGGTGTGTCCTATGAATTAGTGAACTTGAATGAAGTAAAGAGCAATTCAGTATTGTCTTTGAATATTGATGGTAAGAAACAATAACATAAAAGTTCTGTGATATCTCATTAAATGTAGAAAAAGAAGAACAGAGAGAAATCCAAAAGGAACTAGTAGCTGAATTATCCGAATCGTTCCAAAAAGAAATGAAAGAGACAACCCAATTATTTACAGAACAGATAGAACAGGTCAAGAAGCAGTTTGAATCGTCTCACGAAACACTACTTGAACAAATCAAAGCACATACACCAACTAATACCGACACTAATATAACCAAGGAGCAATACGAGAACGAGAAACTGCCAACACAGAAAATTGACCAAGAACAAGTCAGTAAACAATTTTTGGAGATTGAAAGCTTGAAACGTGATATCATTGTTCTTCGACAAGTAGAGCGTGAATCTAAAGAGGAAATAAGCCAGCTCGTCCAGCAGATGAAAAAAATGGCTGAAGAATTCTCAAAGTCAACAATCGAAAAGGAATCCAAGACAATTTCTGCTAGACTTGTCTTAGAAGAGGGAAAGAAGAATCTTTTAGAAAAATCAGATAGAATTACCACTCGATTGGAAGACTTGCAGGACACGGTTGATCAATTGAAGCTGGATGTAACCCAAAGAAAGAGTCGTCCTTCAGAAGTGCAAATGACACATTGCGCCAAGGAGCGCAAAGAACTTTTAAATGAAATCAAGGAGTTTGATGCATTTATGATTCAAGTCAAACCAAAATGGAAGAAAACTTGGGAACACGAATTACAGACGATTGTGAAAGAGCAGCAAGATTTGAAGGATCACGAATACTTGCTTACGGATATCAAAGACGATTTGGATGCACTTTCAGAAGTATTTGAACAGTTGGAAAAAATCCACGCTTATCAAATCAATACAAAGCCAATCATGCGTGAATATCGGGCTGCCCCAGTAGAGGATGGATTTGATGGAATGTCCAGTGTATTGCAACAAGTGTCCACCATTGATGTCGATCACGACAGGCGTTTACGCGCCATGGAACAAGCAGAAAAAATGAGACAAAGAGAATTAGCCAACCGAGTGGATGATTTTGAGAAGGAATTGTCCACATTTGTAGATACCAAAAAATTAAAAAAGACAGGAGGTGCATTGGAAATCGATCGTTTACGCAAACTAAAGGACGAGGAATTGATCAAACAAAATTACGTTTCCAAACTTCCTAAAAATACAGAGGATGAAAATGAAGAAATTGAATCATAGCTTTATTTTTGTCTTTTAAAGCGCATTGACTTAATAATAATAATAATAAAAAAGTTGGACTGTGCGTTAATTCATTGACATTAATAAATCGGAAATATAAAACTTCGCGCCCTTTTTTTTTTTTTTTTTTTTTTTTTTTTTTTTGTTATAAAGTCCAAATTCTTTTTTTTTCCTGTGAAATACCAGTCTATTGTTTATTCCTCGATCTTTCTTGGAAAATGGATGAAAATGTTGCAATTTTGAAATTTTTCTATGTAGGCACCGACGGGAGAATGGATACAATGTACCGGAAGAGTATTCATAAATGAAGGTGTTAGAACAGAGTTTTTGTAGCAAGTCGAGTTGATGGTATCGAACGTGGTAATTTGGTTGCTTTGTTCCATCTTTTCAAACCACTCGACGTATGCAAACGTGAACGTGATCTTGTCAAATTGATTATTGGCTTCATTCAAAAAATCCATTTCGTGTCTAAAAAAGAATTTGACTTCTGCAGGACGCATTTGGTGCTGGCTCTTATCAGTAGCAGGATCCTTAAAAAAAAGCACTGATATATGGGCTGCGGGTCGATGCAGCTTCGGAAGAGATGTAGTGCTGGCCCAACAAATCAATTAACTTGAATTTGTGAATCCTGTCAGACACTACAACCTTCCTCCACTCTTCCCTTACCAAACATCCTTCATCTTTGCCAAACATATATGGAATATCTGTATCAAAATAGTACGGATAGTATTCCAGCAAGCACTTGTACTCCACTCTTCCCATTGCAGAGCCACGTATATTCATTTCCAATGAGCGTATCGTTTTTGGGGACAGAGGCTCATATCCATATGCTTCCGCATAACCCGTTTCAGCATCTAAATTTCCAGAGTACTCAACAAAACCCATCAAATCGTAATTTCGATCATTATTGTCATCAATTTCCTCGTTCAGAACAGCTGCCATGTACGTCTGGTGTTTGTTACTGATGCTTTTCGCCAAGAACAACGATTTGACCTGATCCATGTTGATATTTGGTCCTAAATCGGGCAGTGATTCTGAGAACAAGTCTTCCTTGTGGATTTGCTCCAAAAACCTTTGCACAATCGTTTGTTCCATCAAGTGTCTGTTGTTGGTGTTGATATTCTTCAAGTCCGAATTGTATCTCTCAAAATGAAAAGCGTGGTGTGAATGCCAACTACCGTAATCTAACATTTGGGCAAGGAGATGAATATGATAATGTAGATTACTGTAGAGACATTCTTTTTTGTAAAGCTTTTCAAATTCCTTGCAAAATTGTATGATGGCTATACGACAGGAGTGGGCATTGACGAGACTAACATGAGACATGCTCATGATTTGCGCAGCAGCAACAAAAACCATCCAATTGTTGTAATCAACGGCAGGAAGACGACCTTTCAAGACTAAAGGGCTCAAGAACAAAGTAAACACACGCCATTCGTCTGCTTTGAAGTACCCAAAGCCATCACCAATTAGGATCTTTCGTGCTATTGAAGTGCAATCATAACTTGGGGACAATGCTAGCTTGTTAATCATTCCAGCCATATATTCCATACCATCTCTTTTTAACATCTTGCGCTCTATAAATATATGGTGCATAATCCGCTTGTGTCGTATTTACTTCATAAACACTCTTATATCGTGTGAGATAACTCGCGTCCTACAATTTTCCTTGGCAATATATATAGCACTTCGTGCCATATATGGAATAATAACTGTTCTTCTAATGTACCTTGTACTACTATGGCTATCTAAATTTCTCAATCTTATTATCGAGACGTAATTTGCAATAAGTGGGCTCTCTCTCTCGTTCTCACTCAATAAAAGAGGTTCAAGAGACTCATCGACTTTCAGTCCAACTTTCACATTTATTTTAAACAACTCGAAAAAGCCAATAATACCACAGCTTGCACGTGCCAAGCCAAACATTCTGCAAGGGATCAAACACCACCATTCTAATTGGATCGAAACAGCTAAGTTGGTGAAAAGCGCTTAAGCGTGTACCGTGCTTCTTGACGTGGTCTTTTCTGTCGGCTTCAGTCGTCAGTCTGCTGCATTCAACTGCGTATCGCAAGTTCGATTCCTTTGTTCTCTTGACGTACTCGCCGTCCCATCCTCCAGAAAAGTTTCTTTGGGGAGAGCCGCCCCCAAGATTGGGAAACTCCCGTTCACATTGTCTACAGGCACACGTAGAATTGTGAGAGCTGAACCCGAAAGCCTTGACTGCAGCAGGGAAATCTAGAGTACCCAAAATCAAGGCACCTCGCACGACTTTGGCTCCAATGCTTGTAGCCACTTCAATTCCAGCACCCATCAAAGTCTTAAGTTCGTTCATTAGAGGCTGCAAATGGGCTTCTCCGGGTCCAGGCATCAAACCAACAAATATTAAGTTACTTCTTAAATTTCTTATTCTTCTTGGTAGATTTAAGCAAGTCAAATAAATTGCACCGACGGCGTATACACTACCAGCATACTGCTGGTACCAGTCCACGTTGATTGCGAATCCAAGATTAAAGTCAGAAGCAAAGAATAAGGGCTTGTTGTCATTTGGATGGATCTTGAAGTTTTTCCAGAAGTTGTCATCGTGGATATCAAACAGATGGCCTTCTTTTTACAATAGTCTGTTTTTCCAAGCAGTAATCTCTTGAGCAAATCCATCTCTAACAAGAAATTTCTTGATAGTTTCAATTACTGAATTGTAGAAGTAAATGCGTTGAGGGATTAGCTTCCCTTTCTTTGTCACGCGGTAAAGATCGACATTACACCAAGTGATAGCAATGCCGACCGAGTTGTACTTTGTAACTCGTCTACAGTAACGGTTTTTCATTCTTTCTTCTTGTTCATTTGGCAACTCATGGATGTGAAGGCAATCCTTGCAGCTGACATACTGGGTGATTCCACTGTAAAAACGTCCTTGATAATCCATTCTTGCGATAAATGTTGAGAGCTTTTTTGGAAAACGGTATTTCAATTCAAGATGGCTGAGGGCCATGTTCAAAAAAAGCATCACAATTTGAGCAGCCTCATCATTCAAGTAGCGTCCCTGTAGCATCATAATCATCATGACAAAAATAAAGGCGACAGGTTCCAAAGGAAAAAAGGAAGCACCTTCTTCTGTATATAGTTTCAAAATTTAGTTAATATATTATTATGTCGCTTAATCTCTATGTGACATACTTTGTTCGACTTCATCATCGTCTTCATCACTACGCCGCACCGTGTCACCATTTTGTCACCTCCCCAATTTTTTGAAAATATTTTATTTGTTCTAACGAATCTACAATGAATTGAAATAAGTATGGTGCAACTCTCGTGTTAAGAAATGCCTTATTACGTTCTACATATAATTTTCGGAACTTGTTTCTTTGGTGTCTGCAAAAATTAGCATATTACTGTTTGTATCTAGAATTGTATTTTGCTGTTCTTTTTTTTTTTTTTTTTTTTTTTTTTTTTTTTTTTTTTGTTTTTTTTTTTTGTTTTTTGCTTTTTGCTTTTTGCTTTTAAAACGTAAGGATCACTTCAATTCATGCTGTTTGGTCTTTCATATAAAAATTAGTCTTATTGATGTATTGATTCTTTTTAGTTTACAGAATGTTGGCTCCATTTGCTCATTTTAAGACTTGTCTAATCTCTGTTGCAGCTGATAAAGAGGCGAAAGGTAAAGTAATGTATTTTTTTTTAATTCTATAAACGTGGTGTGCGTCTGTGTTAGCAGCGTTCTTTTATTAGCATTCTCAAAAGCAATGTATACCTGCTCACCATTGTCGCATACCAGGGTATACGATAATCTAACCGAAATCACTTGTGCACGCTAGTTCATGGCTTTTTTTTTTTTTTTCTTCTAATTCTGAGAATCTGTTTCTTTTTACAAAGTCTTAATTCTTTTCATGAGTGTTTTATTCATCAATAGGTCTGTGTCAACTGAAGTGTGCTTCATTACCTTTACATTTCTTTTTTTTTGTACATGAACAAAGACGAAATCTAAAAAAAAAAACAGGACTCTTTAAAAAAAAAAAAATAATGTATCTGTATTGTGTTGCTTACAAAGTTTTTGTTTTACACGCGCCAAGGCGTTTTAGGACTAATTATTTTCTTTATTCAGACCAACTAATAAATTGTTTTAGACTAACTAACTACTTTTTCCAGATTATTTCATTTTATTTGGGACTATCTCATTTTATTTAAGACTATTTCATCTAATTTGAGAATATTATATTTTATTTAAGACTACCTCATTTTATTTAGACTGTCTCATTTTATTGGAGGTTATCTCATTTTATTTAAGATTATCTTGTTTTATTTGAGATTATCTCATTTTATTTAAGACTATCTTGTTTTATTTGAGACTTTTTACTATATTTGAGACTTTTTTACTTTATTTGAGACTTTTTTAATATATTTAAGACTAACTCATTTATATTTTAGACGAGTAGAGTTACAATTTAGACTAGGTAACTCGCATTTTCAGACTTTTTTATTTTTAAGGCGAACTCACTTCTTTTTCTTTTTTCCTTTTTTTTTTTTTTAACAATTATAGAGTATCAACAAGCAATCGCTTCAAGAAAACATTTTACAAAAACAATGGTATATTTTCTAAAGTAGTGTTGCTTAATGGAACACTAAAACGCGTGCAAAAAAGGAAAAAGTTTACTGTTGTTGTTTCTTGGTTGAGCTAACAATTAAGAAGGTTGTAGTTTTTTTTCAAACGTGTAAAATCAGTGTCCCATCTAGACATGCGACACCAAAAAGAACTTAAAAGACACGAAAAGTAAGACCCATATGTTCTTAAAACGCTTATGCGGATTTCGTATGGACATCTTGCCAATGTCATAGATGTAGTTGTTCATTCCGTCTTGAAATGCTGCAGAAAGATCAAAATGTGCTTCCTCTTTCCCTTCAAATTTTCGTGACGTTACTTTTTTTTTTGTCATTTTTTTTTTTTTTTGAACTTTTTTTTTTCTTTGAAGTGCACTAGTGTTTGGCAT
>JNDS01002912.1:0-11683 GCA_000697035.1 Rhizopus stolonifer B9770
GGTAATTTTAAAAAAAAAAAAAAAAATAAATAAATATTTCTGATAAGCATAATAAAGAGAACTTTGAAGTTGTAATTTTACTATTTTCGGGATTCATGTATGTATCTGGTTATAATTAAGAAAATGAAAACAAAAACAAAAAAAAAAAAAGGTACAACAGCGTATGATGTTGTAATTTTTGTTTGAAATGTTATGAATGTCCTAGATAAGCGCAATAAATATGGCTTTTATGTTATTATGGATAATTGCAGGATATACTACCTCAATTTGTTGTAAACGCAATTGAAAGCTGAGGCTATAAACCTTTGTTTACATCCCCATACTCTCCTTTCCTCAATCCAATTGAGAATTGCTGATCAAAGATCAAAAAACATATCAAAAGAAATCTACTTTCCTCTTTAAATACTTTGACACTCAGGATCAAGGCCGTTTGTGAAACTGTCACTACAAAAGACTGCCTTGGCTGGATTAGACACTCTAAAGACTTATTGAAATAAATTCTTTTTTTTACAGAAGAACTAGCATCGTTTATTACAAAGTTTTTTTTTTTTTTTTTTTTTTTGCCTGAATATCATGTTTTACTTCGTCTACACTTGTCTGTATAATTTTTTTTTACTGCTGTCCAAAAAAATTATTATTTGTCTTAAAATACTTTAAAAATGTTCGAAAATGATTTTACATTTGTCCGAATTTAAAGTGCGAATAACAAATTCACGGCATTGGAAATAAAAATCCTTTACTTTAAAAAAAAAAATTTTTAATTGGCTGCGACTTTGCTTGTTAAATTTTTATAAATATGGCAGGTAGACTTAAGAGCAAATCACCCGGACTCAAGTTAGATTTAAATACATCCTTGTCTGATGGTAAGGATGAGCAAGATCACACTTGGCGTCAAGATATTGTTCGTCTTGTACAACATAATGAGGATGATAGTGATGTAAAACCTAGTGATGTGGAACCCATTCAGAGATTAGGGGAAGGTGCTGCGGGCACTGTTTGGAAAGTATTGTTTAAACCTTTAAAAAAAGTGATGGCCAAAAAGGTAAATAAAAAAAGAAATAGAATTTGACTTTTTTCAAGTTTTTCTAAACAGTTATAGACTATGACGGTGGACCCAGACCCACAGTTACAACGACAAATTTTAAGAGAACTCTCGTTTTTGAAGACATGTGAATCACCTTATATTGTGGCCTTTTATGGTGCATTTCTTGAAGAAACAACGGTATCTATCTGCATGGAATATTGTGAAGGAGGTAGTCTGGAAGATATTTACAAGAAAGCAAACCAATTACAAGGCGTGATTGGTGAAACAATATTAGCGAATGTCGCCGAAGCTGTAAAACAAAAAATGAAACTTTTTTTTTTTACAATGAGCAGATATGTAATTCAGAAAGATATTGAATTTTTCTAGGTTTGTAGAGGGTTGATATATTTACATTCACAACATGTAATTCATCGAGATGTCAAGCCCTCAAATATTCTGATGACAAGAGAAGGAAAGATCAAGCTATGTGATTTAGGCGTTTCTGGAGAATTGATCAATTCACTCGCACAAACATTCACAGGCACACAATATTACATGGCAGTAAAGTATTATTTATATTTGACTGAAAGAAAATCTCATTTGGTAATATTATTATTAGCCTGAACGTATTCAAGGCGGAAGCTATACTGTTCGATCTGATATTTGGTCTCTAGGGTTGACCATTATCGAAGTAGCACAACAAAGACCTGCTTTACCACCACCTGATCAGCCCAACTTGACTATTTTCGAATTATTGGACTTTATCATTCATCAACCTATGCCTAATTGTAGCGAAAGATCCACAGAATGTCAAGACTTTGTTTCCACCTGTTTAATTAAGGAACCCGAATCAAGGCCAACACCTGAAGAAATGCTCAAACATGATTTCATAAAGACAAGAGCGGATCCCAATTGTGATATGGAAGGGTGGTTAAAAGAACTTTGGGGTTGGAATTAATTTTTTTTTTTTTTTTTCCTTTTTCCTTTTTTTTTTTTTGTCGATGTTATTTTATTCTTCAGGATTTAATAAACAAGACATTTTACCAAATCCTAATTCTCTTTCTTGGCTTGCTTCAAATACGGTTTGAAATTGATTTAATTGGACTAAAATAAGCTCTCTTTTATCATCACTTAAATCTGTGATTGTCAATATCTTTTCTTTGGTTTTGTTACTTACTTTTGTCATAGATCACACTTGTAAATAATCCTGTAAATTTCTGGATCGTTTCTTGTTGTCTCAAGATGAGTGATTTTAATGAATGTGTTTCTTTTCGTAATACATCGTAAGCTTCTGATATACACGCTAATCTTTCTTCTACATGCAGCACATGATGATAGAAGGGTCCATACGTTTCTTCTTCCGGTGTATCTGAATGGTTTCTGTTATTGATCTTTCGTTTGATATGATCCAATTCATCTTCTGCTCCTCGTTTAAACTTGGGATGTTTAAATTCCCATGTCTGAGTCTGAGTCATGTCATTTATCTTGTTAAATCCGTACACTTCAATCATAAGTGAACAAATACGTTATCATATATCTTACTGTTCAATTGTCGTATAAAGCTCTGCCAATTGTTGTGTTTAAAGTACTGCGGTAACACCGTTTTTGAAAAGGAGGCTGGATTAGTCACATAAAATACGTCCCCTCGTTTTGACCACGAAATAAGATGTTGACTATCCTTATCCTCTAATATTCTAATCCTCTCTATTAATATCTATACATCAAGCAAGACTTTTCTTTTTGTTTTTCTTTTTTTTTTTAAAAAAAACCTGTATAATTTTCTCACAAAAGTAGGTTGTAATTTTGCTGTAAAAAAAGTTTTTTTTTTTTAAAAAAAAAAAAAAAGGCTTGATAAAAACAACTTCTTTTTACCTTCCATTTTTGTTTTTCAATCAAGAAAAAAAAAAGAAGGGAAAAAAAAAAGGTAATCCGAACTTTCTAATTTCAAGATCCGTATCGAGATTTTTCCTTTTTCGTTCAAGTATTAAAGAAAGAGAGGAGGGGGATGATCCATTGAGAGCATAAACAAAGACTCTTTAATGTAACACAAGAAATATCTAGAAAAGGGAGGGAGGATAGTTGCGGAAATAGTGAGAGAATACAGGAGAACCTGGATCCCTGAAAGAATTTTCTAGTGTAAACAACTGTAACCTAGTATTGTTCCCCCCCGCCTTCCCCTCGAATAATAAAACCCTTTTCACTGTGTGAAATGTTCTTTTTATTGTTTCACTGGCAACCGAAAAAAAATATCTATTTTCGAATCGGGATTTTTCTGGAATTTCATGATGCCTTTAATCAAATTGAACTCATAATGTGTAAATATCATGGCCAAAGGGACTTGTATGAGGGAGAAGGTGCACATTCTCGCATTAAAATATAAACCTACTTTCAATAAAAGTTAAAAGTGTTAAACAAACCATGATTGATGTATATTATGTAACTTGGTTATGATATTGAGCAGTAAAAGTGTCGTTTGCATTCTCGATTTTATAAAGTAGAAGATTGCTTTTAGCAAAACAAAAAAAAACAAGCATAACAATCATTTTCCCGCCAATTCCATGATATTGTCCCATGGACGCTACGAATACCATAAATTCGAAAAATCGCCATAAACACCACAAGTAAAGTGTCAGATACTAATATATTGGCTCATAAATATCAAGTAATGCTTAGAAAAATTTGAAAGGTAGAACAACCACTGTTTACGATTATCAAAAAAAAATACCCTATTTAATGTATGAGGTTTGAGATTTTACGATATTTTTGTCGGAACCAATTGTTTTTTGCTTCAAACTATTATCTGTGTTGAAAGTATATAGCTTTATAGCAATTTCGTTGACCATTGCCTCCCAATAATATCAAGACTGTTGAAAAATGACACCATGGAGATTTCTAAATACTAATGTAATTCAGTGCAAAAACAAGATTGAGAACAACGCTATTTATATCTTAACATTAGAAACGTCAATACAGCTAAATGAGTATATACATTGGCATGAAAATAGGAATACATTTTTAGAGTGTTATCTTATTTGTTTGTATACAAATAATCCTCTAAAATAAATCCGAATAAAACTCCGATAACCCACCAATCGGCACACAACTAAACAACTTTAGCATCTCATCCAGGAATGATATAAGCAATTCCCAACGTTTGTCTACTCATTCGTACGCAGATGCTACTAGCAGAAAATCTCGCACTAAATCCAACCCAAAAACCGAAATTTACTTGATGACCAACGATTCAGTTCCTCTCATCTTCCAAACCGGGACATTCACATATTCAGCTTTCTACTCCGCACCTAAAGCTTTGTTACATCTTCAGCCAGCTCTCCATTCTAATTTGCGTAAAGCTTTTTTCCCTAATGTAGGATTAGGATTGTCAGTTAAACAAAGCCCTAAAGAAACAATGAATCGTTTACTGGAAACGGTCATATTTATTTGGAGATCTCTCGTGATTTTGAACCTTCTTTTGAACCATTATCCTACCGTATCGGCTTTAATGACAGAGATACATCCGTTTTGGCCACCTGGGGCCGAATGCCCGATTTCTGTCGTCATTGTAAGGCAATGGGCTGCATCAAATACAACTGTGATAAACGTTCTGCTGACCCCCGCATCTGTTTTATCTGTCACCAGAAGGGTCACATTTCCTACCAGTGCTCTCGCGATCTTGAGAGCGAGATCCAGTCTCATAAGCGTTCTAGATATCGCGAGCCAACGTCTGTCCTTACAAGTCGTCGAATGGCAGCCCCCCACTCTTCGAAAGGTGTCAAAGTTATTGACTCCACTTGATATCTCAATCATCGGCTGTCGCTCTTATCTCTGATGATATTACACCAAGCCAAACAACTGTTCCAAAGGACGACATTCTATCCACGGAGAGACCTAATCATTCATCTATTGTCGCTTATTTTTCTGTTTCCAGCTCTAACTCTAGCCAAGAATCTATCAACGACTCTTCTTCCGGTAGTCGCTTCCGTATCTCGGTATGCTCGCCGTTCCAGTGTTTTCAAGTCTTCCAAATCATCTGCAGCTTCACCTGATACTGAGATAGCCGATCTTCATGACATCAATTTTGACAGGTTCCCAGAGAGCTCTCAAGCCCCTCCGTCTCATTTTGAGATGGGAGACCTGAGCTTCCCCTTCACGGTAAGCCCCCTTCCAATCCTTTAACTAAATTTTATGCCTATGAATATGAATATTAATATACAATATCAATCAACCACCTCGCAACCATACGTTGCGCATTTTCAACCACTTACCATATCTACATTCAACTGTCGTGGCCTTCGAAAAATCGCCGACCCGTCAGTTCATTTCAGCTTAATCCGATACCTCCGATCACACCCCTTTGATCTTATTGTTCTACAAGAAACACATGCTTCCTCTTCCGATGTCCAAGATATATCTCACTCTCAATTCCAAGCTACCTTAAGCCTGTATTCGGCCCACTGTGGATTAGTTTGTTTGTCTTTGGGATTTTGTTTTATCTAATTCTTTTATCTGTATATGTGGCCACATTATCACAGCCACTGTATCCCATTTCCCGGTTGCATTTTACCCATTACAGTCGTCGTTATTTTTTTTTTTTTTTTTTTCGGCCACACGTCAGAACTTTATTAACTTAAATGTCGCTCAATAAACGAACCTAAAAGAATGGGATTCTCAGGAATAAAGAAAAACTACAAGTACAAGAAATGATTGGACACAGTATTAAAGGGCTTTAAGCCTGGCTTCGATTACTTTAAATTCGCAAGCACTTTTAAAGGCAAGGAAGCTGCAACCAACTCGCATAATACAGACCTTCTGCAAACTCTTTCAAAAAAAAAAAAAAAAAAAAAAAAAAAGAAAAAAAAGAAAAAAAAAGAGTAACTGGCTGATAAAAATTGCCTCAAAAGTGTCTGTAAATATCTTGAAATCAAATATGGATAACGATCAGTTCAATTCAGTAATTGAGACTACCACTATTGAGCCTTTGGAGATGTCTGATTATGTAAAAGAACTATCCGATGTTCTCCAGAACTCTCCGTTATCAGCTCAGAAACTCCGTGAAAATCTTTATTGTACTGGATATCAAAAAGGCTTCGATCTAATATCACACGAAAGATACAGGATTCATTGAAGTGACAACAAGACATTTGTAAGTAGCCCAAAAAAGGAACACTTAATAAATCTTTTATATTGACATATCAATATTCCATACATCTGAAGTCTGGATTTGATGAGTTCTCCAAACAGCCCCCTCAACAACATCATGCTTGAAAGAACATCCACAAGTTATCTAATTATCTATATAATTAATTAATTATTTTTTTTAGAAAGTTTGAAGGTGCTATGTATCGAAAAGTAGATACCACAGTTGAAGTCCTGAACACACCAAGGAAATTGAAAGCATTTATTACACAAATACCAATGATTTTCGCATGGAAGCAGGGTGTAGCAAGTTATGTGCTCAGAAAGAACTAAATACATCAGGAAAAAATACATTATCATTTTCAAATTTATATGCATATATGTATTGTTTTACAATCGTATTTAATAATAATGATAATAAAACAGCTTTGAGTATAAGACACTGTATACTATTATTTATACCTATATAGTTTTATCAATTATGCTGTCTGATTTACTAAATTGTTTCAAACTAGCAGCAGATACACTTATAATTTTTCATTAGCAATTTTAATGCTTTTGCAAATAAAAAAAAAAAAAAAAAAAGCGACCTATATGAAAAGGTATATCAAAATTATTGACCAAGTAGGGACGGATCAGAGACGTCGAAAAATACTAAGACAGATGTATAAACAAGAACTCTTATCTTAAATATATAATAAAGCGTCTATTGTGAAATTATTCTGTCCAGATTTTTTTTTTTTTTTTTTTTTTTTTTTTTTTTTTTGCAAAGGTCTAATTCACAAATGCGAAGGCATCTAATTTCAATTCTTGCACTTGTCCAAAAAAAAAAAAAATCGTCCAATAAAAATTTTGAAATTGTCTAATTTTAGAGTAAAATGCTGTATTACGTTTGAACCAAGAGAATCTCAGGTTACATGAACTATGACTTTTAACGTCGCGAAAAACAAGTGTGTTGCTTTATTATTGACAGTCGTAGACAATAACTGCGTGCTTATTTTATATTTAATAACTTTCCTCTCTCTCTCTCTCTCTCTCTCTAGATTTTCTTGAGATTCTCGTGAAGAGAACACCCATGGTTTTTCTAAGAATTACTTGGCTCTTATTAGTCAACATGTTAGTATTTGACACTTTACTCTAAGGCTTATGATAATCATAAGATTCACTGGTAATATTTTAGAATCGGGGAGTGAGGGGGGGGGGTCGAGTTGATTGTATGAAGCTGCTCAATAAAATATGGGAATAAATTACATCTAGTAGCAATCTTGATGGAGAAGATAAGAAGCATTTTATCATGATTTGGTATTTTTAAACGATTGGCTTAAAAAGCTTATTCTCAAAGCCCGAGATGTCATAGGGTAAAGAATATAAAGTAACAAGAGAATATTTACACAAGATGTAAGTCTCTAGAAAGTAATTTTTGGCAATAAAAAAAAAAAAAAAAAAAAAAAAACACCTGAAAATCTATTTTTAAAAGCCGAGGTAAACAGAAAAGCTTAAAAAAAAAAGGGCTTTGTTTCTCTACATCTTTCTTTTTGACAGTTTTCCTCCCCCTTCCTCCCTTTTTTAAAGAAAAAAAAAAGATGGAAACTACTTTTAAAAGAGAAGAAGTACAAAAGAACTGTACAGAAAACTCTTGTTGGGTTATTGTTCAAAACAAAGTATATAATGTCACCTCATTCTTACAAGATCATCCAGGTGGAAGCGAGTTCCTTTTGGAGTTTGCTGGTACAGATATAACCTCTGTACTCAAGGACAGTACTTTTCACGTTCACTCTGAAGCCACTTTTGATGTCCTGACAGAATATTATATTGGACAAGTAGATCAGAATGAGTGGATGCAGGATCAGCAACAACCCAACAGGAACGAAAAGTCCAAGAAAATCGACACAAAAATCGACACAAAGAGAGACCAAGAGTTTCTGGACCTTCAAAAACCTTTATTTTCTCAGCTATTGAATGCCACTTACTCAAAAGATTATTATCTAGAACAGGTGCATCGGCCCAGATATACACCTCATACCGTACCCTATTTTGAAAATCCCTATATGGATTTACTTTCAAAGACAAACTGGTTTATTGTACCTACCATCTGGATACCGTTTGTTGTCTATCAGTTGTCAAATTCGATTTACAGTAAGCATGGGTCTACAGAACTGATGGCACAAGGTTTTGCTTATGGTATTCTCTTTTGGACATTGCTCGAATATACCTTGCACCGCTTTTTGTTTCATGTGGACGACCTTTTACCCGATCACCCAATGGCATTCTTATTACATTTCACTTTACATGGTATACACCATCACATGCCAATGGATAGGTAAAACAAAAAAAAAAAAAAAAAAAAAAAAAACACACACACACACACACACTCTCTCTCTCTCTCTAGAAAATGAGAAATTGACACCGTTTGATTAGACTACGTCTTGTTATGCCACCAGCATTGACTGTAATTATCAGTATACCTGTCTTCAAATTGGCTCATGCACTCTTTTTCCCACCATTGGCACACGCCTTTATCGCTGGTGCCTTCTTTGGTTATATATGTTATGACATGATTCATTATTATCTTCATCACGCCAAAGTATTTCGACTTTATTTCGCAGATCTCAAGAGGTATCACGTTGCACACCATTACAAGAATTTTAGTAGTGGTTTCGGTGTCACTTCCAAATTATGGGATTATGTATTTGGTACAGTCTTGTATTTGGATGATAGAAAGTAGAAAAAAAAAAAAAAAAAAAAAAAAAAGGGAACCACTACATCCATTGTATAATTCTTACATTATTCCATTTCTTGTGTAAATATTTTTTTTTTTTTCTTTTTTTTTCTTTTACTTAATAAAATATTTTAAAAAAAAATTTCTTATTACAGCTTGTCAAAAATTATCAGTTCATGTTTTGAAAAAGGAGTCAGCCTATTATTATTATTTTCAGCCCATCATTGAGGATAGAGCATGAATGATTTATTGTTTAATAAACAATGTTCTTTGCGTATTTTTTAATATCAGGATCATCAAGAAACCGAGACATAGATTCCATATCCATTTGTAATTGAACATCGTAAACTACAGCGTTTGGTTCCTCCTTACGACCAAACACGGTCATACATCCATTTCCTCCAAAGGCCACATAATTTCTCACACGATCCGTACATCCAAATCCAAAATCGACTTTACAAAACGGGAGTACCGAAACATCATTGATCGTTGTCTGAGTTTCCGAATTAGGTTGGTAAGTCAAGTAATTAACCGATAAGTTTCCATGCAACGTATAGAGCTTACTGATACCATGAAAGAGTGATAACTGAAGTTTTCCAGTCGTCTGACGGAATGCGATGGCAGTAGATGCCAAAGGTGTCTTGTTGATTTGTTTAAGACTGGTATTGAACATACGAGATCTAAAGAAAATCCTGTATTAAAAAAAAAAAAAAGAGAGTGCTCTTTAAATCATAAAATTTACATTGTCCAGTTGCCAAAATAATAATCCATCTCTTTGTTGTTCTTCATCTTTGAACGACCATTAAAAAATGTGACGGCCTTCATGCCCAGATCCTCTGATGATCCACGACTTCTCATCACCGCACGAAGCAACATGGCAAACAGGGCGTCTTTAGAAGATACCCAATCCTTGTCAGCAATCATCTCAGGTGTATGAGCTTCCTTTTTACAAGCCTGTATGTCATTAGCGTAAAACTCCAGAATGACGCTCTTTAAAAAGCTTTTGGGCGCCTTAAAGTACTGTTGAAAAGAATTTTCGCGTGTCAAGGGGGATGGTTTACGAGCCCGGTGTTCTTCACGGAAATGCTCCAATGCATCTCTGGTAATCAGCGTGTCCTTTGGAAAGTCAACCAGATTTCTGTCAAAGCTGGCAGGTGTAAATCGAATGTCTCTTGAGGTCTTGGACCAGGCGTCCAGAAAGTAAGACAGGGAGTACATGTCGGCCACTTTATGAAGAATCATGATTCCCAAGGCCACACCTCCATCTGTGAATCTTGTTACTTGTAAAGCAAATAAGGGGTCTTGTAAAGAACAGTAAAAGTGAATAGGAAACATGCGATGATAATCCATTTGACTGGGAAGATAACCTCCTTCTTTAAAATCGGTCAAGTCTTGTGTGTATTCTGCTTCCACAAACAAAACACCTTCGTCATTGTTATCAATCATATCTCTACCTTCACCCACGTCTATTAATCTTCCAGCCAGAGGATAGAAATCTTCCAAGGTCTTTGATAATGAGTTTTTCAAGATGTCGCTATTCATAAAATTTGGATCTCTGGTAGGGTTTGAATAAAACAATAAAAGAGGAATATAAGAAGCAAACATCACATTGTCCCAATCGGATAATTCAGTGCGTTCCTTGTGTGCTGGTGTAGGCGTTGAAGGTTTGATCCAAGCATGTGAAGTAGGCTGAACAAGAGATACACTAACCATTACTTTTTTCTTTTCTTTTTTTTGATAGAAAGAAAAAGAAAGAAAGAAAAAGAGGAACGAAAAATGAAGGAAACTCTTTCCAGATTTTTTTTTTTTTTATATTTCATTTGTTAGTTTACATTTGAACCATCCTTTTGGTGTGTGTGTGTGTGTGTGTTCTTTCATCTCCATTGGGAGGGAAAATTTCCGATTTATTTTAATAAAGGGAAAATAAGCTGATCTTTGTAATTTTCCTTGTCAACAGAACGCCACCAAGGCACTTGATAATTCAAGGCATCTGGATGTATTTCAGGATAACGTGTAGAGATGGCTTCCATTATTGCATTGTACAATATCTATTATATTTTACATAAATAACTTCCATAAAGGACAACAATTCTCATTACCTCATATCCTTTAGAATTCAAGTGTAATCCATCAAACAAGAAATAAGACAGTTCCTGACCAATCTTCTCACTTGCATCCATCACTCTTGACCAAAGATCCACTACAATCACATCTAATTCTTGACCTACTTGCTTGATAGCCTCTGCGTAGGCTTTCGCATTCTCATTCGTACGGTCCAATTCTCCACCTGATTCTTCACATCTCTTTTTCCATAAGGGTTCATACAGAGGAGGTGGCGTGATCAAGATGAGACGTACTTGGGGGTTATAAAATTCAGATTCTGGGTTTCTTAACATATCAATCATGCTTTTTGTGTTGGACATGTATCTTTCGATAGGTACATGTTGATAAGACCCGGGAAGTGCAGCATCATTGGCTCCAAAGAAAATGGTCATTAAAGAAATCTTTGTCTTTTGTCTCTCTTGGTCTTCCTTTGTAGGTAAAAGTTGCTTAAAAATGGGTAGTGCCCAGTCAGTGTTGTAACCTGAAAAACCACGATTGATAACATCCAATTTTCTGATATAAACCTTTTTTTTTTTTTAAAAAAAAAAAAAAGTAAGTCTTATTCATTTATTAATAAGTTTACTTACATTGGCAAGAGCCGAAGCAAAACCAGCAAGGGCTGGGTCATAGGCCATCTATTCATTCATTTAGCAATGAGGTCCTCTCTCCTCTCCCTCCCAAAAAAAAAAAAAAAAAAAAAG
>JNDS01002914.1:0-38763 GCA_000697035.1 Rhizopus stolonifer B9770
TATAATCTGTTACGCTTTCTACTGGATACATCTCATTGTCAACCTCCATTTGAAACTCTATCACTTCGTTTCCTTCAACGTCATGTTGATTTCCTAAGCCATCTTCAAAAATAATGTCCATTTTCTTAAAAAAAAAATATAAAAGAAGAGAAAGAATAATGCGCTAATTTTTTTCAATCATGTACGTTATTTTTTTTTTTACAAATGCGTAAATTTTTTTTTTTGGCTGTGTGGTTTTATTTTTTAGAAGGGCGCTAAATTTTTTTAAAAAAATGCGCGAATAATTTTTCCGTTTGGTGTAAAATTTGATACAGTCAAACCTATGGAAATTGGCGTTTTCACAAAAATAACTGTTACTTTCATAAAAATGATTGACCAAAAGGCAAAAATGGCAGAAATTGCAAAATAAAAGGCACAAGCTCAATTCTTTTTGTCTTTCTGGTGAAAAATATTTGTTCATGCCAAGTAACACAATGTTTGTCCAAATATATGTCCTATTATTATAGATGATTTTCATAAATAATACCACTACAGTGCTTTACGTTTGAAAATAGAATTTTTGGAAAATAAAAATAGGGTTTTTCTTTGTTCAATAGAATTTTTTAAATCTAGTAGAAATCCTTGGCAAGCAGTAAAGTATTTTGATCATCGGTAGAAATATTTGACCATCAAAAGGTGTCGATGTCTGTATTGGTAACGTCATTGTTAGCCTTTTTCGCGCACCGGTTTCGTCATCATTAATCTTTTTCACATATTGGTGTAATTTCTTTGTGGTGTTGCAAAGAAACCCATCTATTTCTGTACACAATGTTGATTGAAGCTGATGGCAAGCTTATAACTGCATTTTGGGGGGGGGGGAACTATAAAAATAATCGGAAGTAGACGAGAATCTGGATACAGTGCTTCCACTCTCAATTTACCAAATTTTTGAAAGCTCCGCCCACCTTTTTGAATAATTTTGGTCATTTGTGTGAGATCAATTTAGTCAATTGCATGTCCTTTAAATAATAATAAAAATTTATCTATCCTCATTTCCTCATATCTTTCTAAGCCGTGCTACGTGGAATAATTATGACTGATGAAAATGTTCCCCGGCAGTATATAGAAGAACAACTCTTCGCACTTTTCGAACAGTGGTCTCTGCATTACAGATCATAATCAACAGAAGAAGAGGATGAATACCACCTACCAGTGGACATCGCTGACGTATTGGAAACAACACCGACGTTTCAGCTTAAAGAAATTTTCAAGAAATTCAAACGAGGACTTCGTCGATACAGACATGACGAATGGACTACCAGCGAAGAAATCAACAAACAGTTCATCCCAAAGCTCAAAAAGCATACGGTGGAAACACTTCAGGTGGTCAATACCATCTACAAGCATTCCGAAAACACGAGAACAATGGCAAGAGCAGCCACAGAATTGTACGAACAATTACAGTACTTACAAACAGCAACTCATGCCATCAACCCAATGGAACTGGATAAGATTCAGTCAGAATGTCGGGAAGCAGCGAAAAGATTGGCAGTATATGGATGGGCTTCCGCTCGAATCCAAGACAATCAAGCAACAGAATTTGCAGCAAAAGCAATCAAAGTTCCCCAGAATGTCTCCCAGGACTATCTACCAGAAGAAGGAACTAAAAGACAAGCTTTCAGTAAAAAGTTTGTCATGGAATACAATCAAGTCTCCCACCAGAACGCTCTCAGTAGAGCAGCCATCAACACCAAACAAACTGGATATGGCTCAAGATATGGAAGTAGAGGTCGAGGGGGTTTCTCATCCTATGGAAGACCTTTTTTACTTGGAAGAGGACGAGGCCAATCAGGGTTTGCAACAACTCCAGACAGCAACAATAATCCACACACAGCACCAATCACAACCAACAACAATCAGATCAACAATAAACCCGTCATTAACTACGGGGATAACTACACTTCAACAGTCTAGCAGCCTACTAGATTCTCAACAATCTATTTCAAACAACAACAACAAATACAACAACTTCAACTACAACAACTTCAACTACAACAACAACAATTACAGTATCCCGTCAGATGTTATACTACCGAGTGGAAGACTAAACAAATTTTTCAACAATTGGATCAAGGTAATTTCTCACAAATGGCCGCTAGCTGTAATTCGAGAGGGATACCAAATTCAATTGGCATTGAAGAAGATGCAATTAAAAATCGAAGATCAAATAGCAGTGGATCAGGCAGTCAAGAAATTTTTGTCAGCAGGAACTATCGAAATTTCACCCACTCAGAGCAGGGATTACCTATCCAACTTCTTCACAATCCAAGCAGCGACAAAAAGGCGATCAACTTTGGATTGCAAAATGATCAACAATTATATTCAGTGCAATCATTTCAAAATAGAGGGAGTGCCGGCTCTTTGGGAAGTAATAGAGCGGAACAATTATATTTGCAAGATAGACTTAAAGGATGCCTATGTTGTTGTACCGTTACATCAGAAATCACGCAAATACTTCACTTTTCTTCATCAGAACAAAGTCTATCAATACAAGACTTTAGCATTTGGAATGAGTGCCAGTCCTCGGATATTCAGCAAGATTATGCGTTATGTAATTGAACCATTGAGGAAAGAAGGCATTCGTATGACTTATTGCTTAGACGATATATATTTACTGGCGAAATCCAAAGAAAAAATGAATGCTATCAACAGGAGAGTGATCGAACACTTGCAAATTTGGGTTTCATCATCAACTCACAGAAGAGCGTATTGACACCATTAAAAATCCAGCAATTTTTAGGCTTCCAATTCAACACCAAAAAGATGTTGATTACAGTACCTCAGGAGAAAATTTCAAAACTCTTAAAAAGGGTAAAGCAAGCATTGAAAGTCGATCAGCATTACAGTTGCAGGTGGATTGCGAGTCTTTTGAGTAAGATGACATCTATGCTACCGTCAATAGCGGAAGGCCTACTACATATACGACACATACAAAGGGACCTGCCATACACATTGAGGAACAAGAAACAGAATTGGGAGTCAATATGCCAACCATAGAATGCGAGCAGACGGGAACTAGAATAGTGGCTGCAATGGGTGACGAAAAAGAACGGTTTACCTATTCAGAAAATTCAAGCAAAAATTCCTCAAATAACAATTTACACAGATGCATCAGATCTGGGTTGGGGATTAGCCCACAAGAACTGGAGACAACCGGGTTTTGGACAGAAAAAGAAAAGGCAACTTCGATCAACGCGAGAGAACTACAGGTGATATATTTTGGACTAAAACTCTATGCAAAAAAGTACCAAGGTACAACGATCAGAGTATACACCGACAATATAACAGCACTGAAGTATACAGTCAAGGAGGAAGGAACAGCTTCAGCTTTACTACAAGACTTAGCAGTGAAGATTCAAGACCTTTGCAACTTTTACCAACTCGATGTCCAATATCAACATATTCCAGGAGTGGAGAATGTGAAGGCAAATCAACTCGGTCAACAGACAAGCACACCATTATACGAAGCCAGTGTACCTCAGCATGTATTTCGAAAAATCAATCAAATTATGGGGCTGTTGAAGATAGATGCGTTTGCGGCACGTCATAACAGACGACTACAACAATATTGAAGTCTTCGTCCAGATCCTGAAGCGATGAATTTTGATGTGTTCAGCCAACGATGGTTGAAGACAGGAATGTATTCATTCCCACCATGGAAGTTCATACCACAGGTAATCCAGAAACTAAAACAAGAGAGAATCAAGAAGGCAGTACTCGTAACGCCCTACTGGCCGATACAACACTGGTTTCCCATGGTGAACAACCTGAGACAGAAGAGTCCGCCGATATTTTTCAATTTGAAAAATGGTGGATGATCGCTCATTCCAAACCATACTCGCATCGCTAAAAGGCTGTCAAGGTGATATCGCCGATCCCACTAACCGACTAAATTACTTACAACAATAAGTACGGCTTGGAACAATTAACTATGCTGGTATATCGACATACCCTGAAGACATCAAAAAAATTTTTGACAACATATCCCAACATTTGTGAAATTGCAATTGATCATGGTAGCAATTACTGTGGCGGATAAATCTGGAGCAAAATACTTATAACTGTGGCCAAACCACTGACCAGTATCCGCATAGCAAATTAGTGGAAAAGGGCGATTTAGCCCCGACTTCATCAGAATATCCACTGACTTTATATGGAACTTATCAGCAAGACAAGAACAACAAAAGGACTTACGTTGGAGAACGCAGACTATTTGAACAAAGCCACAAGAAATAGTACTCAAAAAACTTATAATTCAGCATGGAAAAAACGGACAAGCTGGTGTCGTCAACAAGATCCAAAAATTGATGCTACTCAATACAATGTTATGAAAGTCATCGAGTTTCTGTTGGAAAACAAAAAACTCAGTAGTCAAACTTTGAATGGTATACGATCAGCAATTGCTTCAATTTGGAAAGTCTTACACCCTTTAGAAACACCTTTGGCAGATCAAGAAGTAATAAGAAACTTTTTCGAGGCAAAACGAAAACAAGAAGTACGAATTCCATCTCAAGAGCAATTGATGACATGGGACACTGACATTCTCCTCAAGAAGTACGCACTGCAGCCAGTACAAATTCCTGCTGATCTGAAACGCACCTGGAATTTGCTGGCTTTTGTAAGTAAAAAAAACCGTGACCCTGGTATGAGTATACCCAATTGGTTTATTTTTTTCGTCGTTGTTCTGGTTGGGTCATCTTTAGTTTTCGTAACATGACAATAATTTCAATCGAGCACGTCAATATCTTGCTAAAATCAGTGATGGCAGCTGCAAAGATGCGTCGATCTTAAAATACTTTCGAATTTTCAATCTTGTGTAAGCGTTTACGGATAACATGCTAAATGTTTATATCAAATCACATTCTTACGTACGTTTTTCCTTTTCTTTATATAATCGAAAAAAAAAAAAAAAAGATTTGATATTCTCGAAAACCATTGTTTTTTATTTGATCCTCTCAAAGCCATAAGAGCGTTCGAATACGACTATTTGATCAAAGTATGGTCCTCTATGTTAGAAGCTATTTTTGCTGCGAAGAATGCTGACGTACGCCTGAGTGGATTTTCACACTGATTTGTCTTTCCTTTGTGTCATGACTTCGAAGTGGAGAAACAGTGAATCCTTCGTCGAATCAAGCAAAAAAAGAGTAGTACAATACGGATAACACTATTGCTTTCGAAACTGATATTCGATTTGTTTATGATGGTATTGCTGATGAATACGATATTGGCGCGGCGGAAGTAGCAAAGGACAACACCTCTTCAAAGGCGATTCACGATCTTGGAAAATTGATCCGTGAGAGCAAAGACATCGTCGATGAATTGTGTAACATTGTGTTGACTAATGACGCTGCCAACTCTGTACATGCTTGGGTTATGCAAATCTGCGGTCTTCACGGTGAAATTTCACCGGTTCATCTGACAGCTAACGGTCTATAACTCCTTTATGCCTCACTCTCGTTTGAACAAATATTTGCCTGTACCCTTCAAGGTATTTGGCAATCGCACTGGTATTTCATCTTCAACGCCACCCCATTCTCTCCTTCAGCCACTGTTAGCAAAATTCACTCCATAATTCATAAGCTTTACAGTCAAACCAATTACTTAGATTCCTCAGATTCATCTTAATTTCCCGCTTCGTCCATACCCAGTCTTTTTTATCACTCGCTATGACATCTAAAGGACTTTAAATAAAACAGGAACTTTGTTTCCCTTAAAAAAAAAAAGCTAACGGTTTATATGCTGCAATCCCACGCGGGAAATTTGAATTTCCTTCAAACATTGCATCACTCGACGGATCTATGACAAACTTGGCCATCCTTTTTCTCTTTGTCGTACGTAAAAATTTGTTGTGCACCAGCAACAATATAAATAGAAAAGAACAATGGTGGCAACTAACGAAGTGTTATTTTACGAATGATTTTAGGAACAACTGCAATTCTCTGCCCACTAAATGAAATCTGTTATAGACAAGCTGAAGAGTCGGCGCAATTCATTTGGTTCAAAATTTAATCGCGCGAGTACATTCCCATTTAATTCTTTTTATCATTTCCTTCGACCAACTTGGTACAGTCCTCCATCCAACGAAGCACGTGACTCGGTCATCCCAAATCATTTATTTGGCATTGGTGATATTCCGGATATCAGTAACCAAATGAACAAGGAAATCGAGAAGCGATCGATGAAAGCAAGGCAGATGATTTCGGCTGGATCTATTTGACAAATGAATGGTTCAACATTCATACAAAGACAACATCACCTGTCAATCCATACGAATAAAGGAAAGACCTTTCGGTGTTGTTTGTATCCTGTATGTCGTATAAAAATAAAGAATATTCCACCATGCTTTTAAATTCGATCCTATTTCGTTTATTGCTGACCACATACAGTTAACAAACGGCAACAAGACAGAACATCAGATTCTTCATCATATCAATTGGATCTGATAACTAAAAAATTAGGACAAAAAATCTGCCAACAGACCTTCGATTTGTGAGACAAAACTCATTTCAGAGTTAAGCGATTTGGTTTATTTTTAATCAGCCATTTGTTTCACCTTTTTCTGGGCAATTTAACCTCACAAATGACCAAAATTATTCAAAAAGGTGGGCGGAGCTTTCAAAAATTTGGTAAATTGAGAGTGGAAGCACTGTATCCAGATTCTCGTCTACTTCCGATTATTTTTATAGTTCCCCCCCCCCAAAATGCAGTTATAAGCTTGCCATCAGCTTCAATCAACATTGTGTACAGAAATAGATGGGTTTCTTTGCAACACCACAAAGAAATTACACCAATATGTGAAAAAGATTAATGATGACGAAACCGGTGCGCGAAAAAGGCTAACAATGACGTTACCAATACAGACATCGACACCTTTTGATGGTCAAATATTTCTACCGATGATCAAAATACTTTACTGCTTGCCAAGGATTTCTACTAGATTTAAAAAATTCTATTGAACAAAGAAAAACCCTATTTTTATTTTCCAAAAATTCTATTTTCAAACGTAAAGCACTGTAGTGGTTTGACTGTAATTTAAAACACTGAGCACAAAAAAAAAAAAAAAACCTATTGGATCTCAAGAGTCCCATCAATTTTTTATGCCATTCTGACACATATGGAAATTATCATGACACTTGAAAAGTAATCGTACTTAAAGGGTAGAGGAAGGGGGAAATTACCACGTTCAAATTCATTTTTTATTGTGAGATATTAACATTGTCATCTTGTGTGTTGTATCTGGTCATCTTAGCATTTAATACGTCATTTGTATATAATGGAAATAAATAACGTTAGTCTAATTAGAATTGTATTCAGGATGATGCTTGTAAGCTTTTGCAACATCAATCTGTAAATTTACCAGTTAACTTTTTTTGGTGGTGGCTTTTAATTGATTTTTTACAATAACAAAAAAACAGGTTATTAGTATACAACACATAATACACTTTCAAAATATTGACCCTACATGTAGTGTTTTTTTTTATTTGGAATTATGAAACAAGAATGGATGATGATATAGACACAAGTACAGTATTCTTTAAGAATTCCATGTCCTTCTGAGCTTGGTTCAGATCCTCCGAGTTTGTTACAGATCTTAAAGAGATGCGGCGTTGCATGTAAAAATGTTTCCAAGTACTTTGAAATACAGAAACGTTCCTTAAACCAAATTTAGCACGATACGTGACAAAACATGCGGCAGTTTTTAAGAGCATGTGAGTAGAAGATGATCGACTACAAGGCAGATTTTCAAAAAAAATGTCTTGGAGTAACTTAGCATAAAGACGAGCCCAAGCCATTTCGACGATATCTTTAACAGACTAAATAAAAAAAAGTGGTGAGAACCCGGCATGAGTTTTTTTTTTTTTTTTTTTTTTAGGGGGATACTTACACTAGAATCCTGGATACTTTTTTCAGAGTCTAACGCGCATAAAAGACAGATGGAAAGCTTTACAATTGTGGATTGATCTGCTAAATGTAAGACAGATAATATTTCATCCAAATTAACGTATGAAAACTTTTTGAACACCCAAAAGGAATTACAAAGCTCTGTTTCCCTCTTAAGAAAGATAAGTCAGCCTCTGTGTTTGATCATCAAAACCCCCGCCCTACCTCTGTATTCCACAAGCAGTTCTCAATCAAAGTTATCCCTGACTCATAGGCCTGAATTTGTGATTTTTCCAATTCATTTAAAATTTTTTTAATACTCATCAAGGGCTATACACTCATTATAAACAAATACAAACGTTTTTTTTCTTCGTTTACCTGCACATTCATATCAGAGACTACTAGAGGAAATATATCATGGCAGTGAATTGTATTGAATATCCGTATCCTTTTTTTTAAAAAAAAAATGATTTTAGTTCTCGATTTCCCCAGCTTCCTCTATGTTTTACCTTGGTGAGAACATTTCATTTTTCAAATGTTGATTAAACTCAATCAGCTAGGTTTTGTAAGAGACCAATTTATCAAAAAGAATTAATAATCATAGTTTTTACCTTTAGTATATCATCTCTGTTTTTTTGATTGGGTAAGTATAAGTAGGCATGCAGCAGCTTCTCAAACTCTAAAATACTGTTTAAAATGAGTATGAGAAAATATATTAAATACATTCTATTTACACTGCTTCGTTGTTTTTCACTTTAAAAAACTCCTTATTCCAAATCTCTAAAGAGGGTTTGCACATATCAAGCACGGAATAAAATAAATAGTAGACGTGGATGTCTTTCAATGCTTGATCTTTTGTCTATTACACATAAGAATGAATTTATGTATTTAACAACCGACCTTTAAACAAAATGAAAATACAGCAGACTGATCCAAGTGTTGCATAAATTGCTTTATACAAGATAGTTTGTGAATCATATCCGTTACGGCCTCATAAGGCATCTTATTTAAAATATAGTTCATCAGTATATCCTCACAAATCTTTTTTTCTTTTGCTTCAAGAGAATATGCTCTTTCGTACAGATTCTCAATAAGAACATCGTCATTTGTCTCAATGTGATTCTTTAACACTTGCTCAATGTCCTATGTTCTTTCTTTTTTTAAAAAAAAAACAGCTTTTTTTTAGGTGTTTTATTATCATTACATTGATACAGCTTCTAATGTTTGTTAAGAGTGAGAAAAATTCGTGATCTTTACTTACTTTTGAGAAGGATCTTCTGTCATCATTGAGTCAAACAGATCAGTTATTTCTCTGAAATTTCACAATGTTTTTTTTTTTAAAAAAAAAAGCGTTTTTCTTCCCGGTTTCATTTTTTTTTTTTTTTTTAAAATTTTCAAAAAAATTGTTACTGAGAAATGATTAGTTCAGTAACTCGACTTTTGAAGAACAATACTTTTTCAACAACTAGAAAAATACATACTAGCTCCACATGCTCCAGTCCTCGTGGCATTCCCAAAGTAAGTAATCGCTGGGGTACATTTCATCGCATCGGCCCTATTTCACTAGCAAGCATAGATGTTCGTCAACTTCCCCATCGCTTTGTACCTGACCCTATTCTTCGACCTCCTTATGCAGCGGAAGGCACGTCCTCCACTTGGTCTTCAGATATTCCTTTTAACACAGAAACAGATATTGCTCATATGAGAAACGCCGGTCAATTAGCCAAAAAAGTATTGGACCTGGGGTCTACCCTCTGTAAAGTAAAGCTTATCCATCTTATATAGCTTAACTGTTTATTGACCAACTAACCCTTCACTTATAGCCTGGTATAACTACAAACACAATTGATCAAGCTCTTCACGAACTTATTATTCAAAACAATGCTTATCCATCACCTCTCAACTATAGTGGATTTCCAAAGAGCGTATGTACCTCTATCAACAATGTTATTGCACATGGTATACCGGATAACAGAGAACTTAAAGATGGTGATATCATCAATGTGGATGTCACAGTAAATAGATCATTTTAGCAAAAAATACAAATACTAATTATACATTTGATTGCAGGTATACCTAAAAGGTTATCACGGAGACACCTCGGCTACATTTTTGGTAGGAAACAACGTGGACGACAAGGGTAAAGCTTTAGTAGAATGTACAAAAGAATGCATGGATATGGCAATTAAGCTCTGTGGACCTAATGTACCTTACAAAGAAATTGGTCGCGTTATAAGGTATCTTTTTTTTTTTTTTTTTTTCTACGCGTTAACTTATTTCTAATGATTTTTATAGTGAACATGCGCAAAAACATGGTTATTCTGTATCAGATGAACTATCAGGACATGGTATCGGTAAAGAATTTCACTGTCATCCCTTAATCTATCACCATGGTAAGTCTCCTTTTTTTTTTTTTTTTTTTTTTTTGGTACTAATATTTGTATGACAGAAAATGATGAAGAAGGTGTCATGACACCAGGAACCATATTTACAATTGTAATGATTAATATGATTGAAGTGGGTGAATTAACTTGTAAAACAATAGGAGCCCATGTTATGTCAAGGATCTGCAACAGGTATTATGTGGCCAGATCAATGGACGATATCTACAATAGATGGTGGTAGAAGTGCTCAATTTGAACACACAGTAAATAACATATTATTTTTTTATCAAGTATTTGTTTAACATACTTTTTTTTTAGATCCTTGTGACAGACAATGGTGTAGAAATACTTACAATATAAAGAGTTTTTGAAAAATAGAGTTTGTAAATAGCAAATGTGTAATAATAAAAGAGCAAGATCTACTATTGTACATTGTTTTATTACGATCTTATAGATTTAATGGGAAAGGATACAAGTTGGCGATTCACATCTTCACAGCGTGCTTCATCATAATCAAATTCAGGTGATAAGCATTGGAGGCGAGTATCCATTAGCCAGTTGGTATATTCGTTTTCCAACAAATGAGCATCAACTTCATTCACAAGTTGGAAGAGCACTAAAACATCATGTCGAAGCATAGCAACGCGTTCTCGACTGAATAACAAATCGACGGCTAACTGGCGATGACGAGTACTATACCAGTTATGTTTGTAGCTTCCTAGTGATTGGTTGTGCGAATTTGATTCCAAAAATAATCGGAAACTATAGATAATGGTGAGTACACGATTACGATGTTCGTCTTTTTACCTATCAGATTGTTCATAAGTCGATTTAATATCTGTACGAAGCAATCCTTCATCGATATCTTTCAAATAAACTGCACGAGAAACAACACGTGGACCATTGGAAGTGTTAACAGTTGTGCGTGAGCCAGCACGGAATATCCAACTATACAAAAACCATAAAATGACAATGACACTTAGGGATGCTTTAACGGTGAAGGGCAATCCCTCTACCAAATCCCGGACCATTTGAATAACAGGATCAACATATTCATTGTACCATTCATTGCTTGAGATTTCGTCTTTTGATGCTGTTGCTGGAGATGGTTTCTTTATGGTGCCTCCTCTCTTGAGGGTAACTTCCTGCTGCGGCTTTTCTTTGCTGGGGCCACCACTAACGGATTTCTTGTTAACTTCGTCTTGAATGATAGGCACAAATACTTCTAAGTTTTCAGACATTCCCTTGATAGCAGCTTTGTTTACAATGCCCTTTACAAGGATGTTTTTCAAAAATTTGACACCAATATAACAAGCTAACTTGCATCGATCTTGACTGACCCAAGTAATACAGTACTTTAAGTAGGGAACAAAAGCATCAGAATAAGGAAGTTGGGGAGTCTTTGTATTTGTTGTAATAACATAGCATCTAAAAGAATTAAAAAGTCAATATCTCTTTCTTCTCTTGTTATTGTATCCACTTACAAGTAATCTTCTTTTTTTTCGATTATTTGCTTTTCAATAGCTTCAGCTTCTTTCAGTTTCACCATGGCATTGTTAACTGGTATAGTATATTTAAGCGTCCGCTCAGGTTTCCCTTCGCTTCCTTGTTCCCACTTTGTCATGGTCAAATCTGTTTTTATTGTCAATCACATTCCTCCTGTCTCTAGTTATCTTACCCTTGCTTTTGTTTCCAAGAGTCTTTCTTTCCCAGATATCCATATAGTTGGGATTTTCATCATCAAACAATGTATAATAAAGCTTTTTAGCTGATACAGGAAGTTCTACTTCAGATTCAAGTTTATCCAAATGATTCTCACATTTGCAACTAACTGGTTCAGAAGGAAGTTTGAAATCACTTGGCAAGGCATGGGCTAACAAAGTGTTAAAAACAGTTGTTTTCATAAGAAGCTATCTTACGGTCATCTGCTTGAGCTGGTATAATTTCGGGAGCCTTTTGAGAAGGTTCAACTGGAGGATTTTCCTGTACACTAACCGGTGTTGCCTTTGGCTTTTTGGTCTTTAACATATGTTGATATTCCTCTTGAAGTTCCTTTTTTGCGTCAAAGAAGCCACTACCACCTGCTACAGTGGCTGCCATCATGGCAGCCGCCAATGCGCCTGATTTTGGTTTCAATGGAGCAGAGAATTTGCGAGGTGCTGATGATTTCTTTTTTGTCTCTGTTGACCGGCTTGTGATTGGTTCTGGTAATGAAAGAGTAGAGCCAGATGGAATAGGTTCAGTAGCAGAAGATTTAATGATTTGCTTCACTTGATTGTTGCTCTTCAGTTTTGAAGCAGATAGAGCATGGATAATATCATAAGTTATTTGGATTGATGAAGGCTTGGAGGATTTTGCGTTTTCGATAGCAAACTTGAGCTTTTCTGAAAGGACTTCGATATTGTCCATCAAAGATGTGAAGATCAATGGTTCTTCGGATCCTGTAACCAGATCAATAGCCATTGCTCTATTCGAATTTGTACCATCATTCACAATCGAATTATCTCGGATGACTCTAACAGCTTTGATATCAGATAAACGAACGGCCACCTTTTTGCGAATTTTAGTTTTTTTTTGTATATCTTTAAAAAATTTCTTACTGTATTAATACAATTGAGCATAACACAACTGTGGAACCAGAATGTCTCTTGGGTGATGTAACCTTTACCAGTGTATGCATATCCAAAGGAAGAGGACGGTTCTTTAACGTTAGTTGGTATTTGCAAAGTAAATTCTTGCTCAAGTTGATCTACTGTCTGATTGACAACGGTAGGCGATTGCGGTACTTCGGGCAATTGCTCAATCTTTTTGGTTGGCTTCTTTTTTAATAAACCAACAAAAGCTATAGGTAAAAAGTTAATTATCCCTGTTATAATCAAATTCATATATTCTTACTCGTTAAAACCACTTCTTTTGGCCCAACACCGCCAAAGATTTTTCTCAACTCTTTGTTACAGGCGTCCATATCTGCTGAGTATCCAACCAAATCCACTTTAGGTGCAATTGAATCATCTGCTTTGATAGGCCAAATCACCTGGTTTCCTTCAGCATCCGTGGCGCCAGATGTATTTGAAGCAAACGAAGATGGTAAATCACCCGTGCTGTCATCATTACTGTGGAACATACTAGGTACTAGTGTCCAAGGAATTCCCCATGAAGAATTGTTACCTGTCGGAGTAGTATTTGCTGCTGCTGCTGCTGATGTGTTATTTGTATTAGGTGATGGAGGAACGTTTGTTTCAAGTGAGAGGCTAAGAGAAGAGCTGCTTCCGCCGTTAAAAGTAGTGGATGCATGAGCAGCTTCACGAACAAGAAGTGGTGTAAGGGATTTTGAAGATTCGTTTTCAACCTCGGGTGAACTGGATAACAAAACAATAGAAGGTCTCTTAGCCTTTACATTATCAATTAAAAAGTTATCATCGAGGTTTTCAGTGAGATCAGTGGTATCAGAAGAAGGCTTTTTGTTGAAATCCTCATTTTGAAGCATCAGTCGCTTTGACTTTTCGAATGTATCAATCCATTCAAGCATTTCCTCTTCAGTCTCAGCTTGAAGTACAAATGAAGGTCTAAATGCAAATAAAATTAGAAATCCAGCTTCTCTTTGGAAAGAAATTACTTACTGATGGGCACAGACAACCTCAAAGCAAAATCGTCTATCGATATCTGATAAAGGCTTTATATCACAGAGTAAAACAGACACTCTATCACCAATGCTGATTGTTCCTTTAACACGATTGCCTGTAATATGACAGGTACCAAAACAACCATCATATAAAAAGAACCATCGTCGAAACCAATAGTTTCTTGCTCCTCTGGCAAAAAGATATCCCCATTTTTGACTACTTGTCCGTGAGCTTGGTGTATAATCCAAAGTGTGTTTGCTGCCTTGAATAGAATTTGCGTATTTATCTAAATCTCTAGCTGGACGTATGCTAGTTAAATATTTACTCTCCAATAGATTGCGTGCATTCTGTAATTGCTGTAATTGATAATTACAAGTATCTCTGTCCTTTGAACGAAATTATAAGATTGAAGATTATTCCCAGAAATAGAAAAACTTACATCAATGAGCCACTGTTTCCAGGAAGCTAAGCTTGTTTCTATCTTTGACCAAGAATCTAACCCACCACCAAAGTCTTTAAGATGATATAATGTAGCTAATGTAAATTTCTCGACCAAAAAGTGTTCTAAAAGAGAGCGAAAGTGCAGGACTCTCACAACATGTTGACCTGACATACGAACATAGGATTTTCTTGCTTCGTATAATCTGAATGCTTCCTCTCTGATAGCGGATGCTTCTTTTGCTTTGCTTTGAGAGGTATATTTAAAAAGCTGACTTTCATATCTTTCTAAGCATTTTTCATATTGTTTCTTAAAATCTTTAAATTCTTTCAGTTGAACTTTAACAAATGACTGAAGAGGCTGAATAAAGTTGTCCTCGATGTCTGAAACCTATTATTAAACAAATGCACGAGAGTTCAGCTTTTCGAATATCACTTCATTATGTTTGTATTACCAATTTAGTTTTAAATGCCAAGCTTGTTTGTAAAGCATCCGAAAAGCTTTTAATGACAGCTCCCGTAAAATTGGGGTCAATGATCATACTGTCGATACCCACTGGAATCACTTTCTTACAAAGCGTATTTGTTTCCAAATTAAATTCTAAATTAAAACATGAGTCTCTCATTCAAACCCCTCCCGAATCTTTAGATTTTTTTTTTTACTGTTGAGTTTTTCAGTGTACTGTTTCATGTGTTTAGATAAAGAGTCCAACCATTTTTCTAGCAAGTCAAGCTGCTCATCAAAATGTAACGAGGACGAGCGGTATACTGGTGAATCGTTAATCGCATCTTGCAGTGTTAACAACGTTGTCTGAACGTTGTTATTATTGTTCGCAAGCTGCATTCTAAAAGCTTTTTTTTTTAAAGAAAAATAAAAAAAGGAAAAAGAAAGATATAAATCTGAAAGGCTATTATAATCACGATGCATTAAAACTCCACTTGCAGCTCTTTACGAAATTTCATTTATTAGGTTTGCAACAGCTTTCCTTATTTTTTTTACCAACATAGCCAATTTTCCATTGAAGACCTGTGAATGGGGCTTTGCAAAACTGATGATTATCATTTTTGCATTTCAAATTTAAATAAACTTTTCACTTTCTACAATTATCTATATATAATTATGTATTAGGAGGTTTCGCTAATTAGCTTGAACTTTTCGCCCAATTCAGGTATAAAAAACCTGTGACAAGAGATCCTTAGTGTTTATCTTAAAATTTTATCCAATGAAACGTGAGAAACAAAAAAAAAAAATAAAAGCCAGAAATAAGCAGCCTCAATCACAGATACACATGTAATTTAGAGATAAATAAAAAGAAATTCATGGTTTTATTTTTAAAATTTTATTTAGTTACTACATAGTGTCTTTGATTGATGGTGTAGTCATTTAAGTATTAAATGTGGTCTACCAAAGGTCTCCATTATCTTGCCATGATTTTTACTGCTCAGAGTATTGGTGCACTGGTAATCGCACGTCCCATACCTAATTTTTGTCAAAGTCTAGTGCTAACAACTTTACGGTTTTAAACTTCGTTTTCTATTTTTAGTTAGAAGGTCTAGATCACTCTTTAACTCATAGCCTAATGGTGGCAAACGTTTGCCCCCTCCCCAGATTTTTAGTTTGGTCAAGCTTCCCCTTGACGTTCCGTTTAATTCACTCCCAAATGCCTCATCTTTTACACACAAGTTGGTTTTATTTTTTATGACACTGAATTTGATGTTTTCTTTCTCCATTCTCTACTCCCTGCACACACACATATATCACCCAAAATGCATTATAACTTTTGTGCGGAGTTTATGACCATTGGCCTATGATGGGAAATATGATTACAACATGAAATTTTTCTTTTTTTTTTCACCATGTCTCAAACTGAAAAAACAACTGATCTCAGAGAAATTGCCAGGCAATTGTCTGACGCTTACCAAAAAACATTACAATCTTCCACCTTGAATGACCAAACTGTAGAGTAATAAAGAATGTTTGACACCAAACCTCTCACCTTTATTTTGTTTGAAGGTCCAAGAGTGTTTGAATCTCCTGGCCAAGTACAGTGATGACCTACCTATTTCATGGTTCTCCCATGACTTCTTGGACCAGCTCTTTTCACTGAAGGACCGTTTTATGGGTCCTATTATAGCCTTGTTGTCAACATGGTTGCGTCGTGGTTCTGAAGTGGACGTGAATAGACATGAATTGGCCCTGGATATATTATACAAAGTTCTATTAGAATACAAAGGTGACGATTGCTTATCAGTACAGAAAGAAGCATGGTTAGGGTGGGTTTCTGCAGTCGGAAAGGGAACTAAAGATGCAAAGCTATTGAAAGGAATGATCAGTATAATCGAACTTTACAACCAAGACCCCACCAGGGCAAGCTATATGTCAGAGTCAATTGATGCTGGATTGGCTCATGCTTTGGCTCAAACAAATACAATGAACGATTTTGAACTAGAACATTGTCAGAAACTGTTAGATCTTTACATCTCTCATGCCTTAAAGAAAGAGTTCCATGGTCTTTGCTCTTTGATGTCTGCCACAGAACATATAGTGGACATCAGATCTCGAGAGGAGCCTCAAACTCGAGCAGAAGCTGATTTATATACCTTTGTGGAATTAACTTTTGATATCAAAGATGAATACGCTCAACTTGCTATTTTAGCAGGCATATTGTAATGCCATTTTTTTTTTTTACTAGTTTGTGTTCAGTACTAAAAAATTCTAAATAGACGGACCTTGTACTTTAATATCGGAAAAAACACGAAAAAAGTTGTAAAATTAAGGAAAGATGTGGAAAAGGCATTTATGGATCGATTATGCATTAGTCTAAACACAATGGATGTAATGATTCACCAAGATATCGTATCTTATTTTACCTCTCGTTGTCTCATTCAGATGCCTCTAGAGCAATTTGAAGATGTTCCACTCTCACAGTTGTTGAAGGTATTAGTATCAAGCTTATTGAGCAGTCCATTTGCTTTTGACGACGGAAAGCCACTTTCCGGCCTAGAGAATACAAAGGATGTAGTCGAGAAAATTAACCAGTTGGTGGATCAACCTTTATTTAAGGAAATTGGCCGTATATCACGTACAATGGCTAAAACCATTCAGCTATTACTAAGCGAAAAGAAGGACGAATCTGCTGCCCTCGTGGTACAACATGTGTTGGAAAGACTCCTGGGCTTTTCATATAACCTGTTTATTGATTGGAACCAATTTGTGACTAAATATTCCACCAAGAGAATGACATCAGGTGAAGTGTAATATATCTATTGTGAGTTTATGTGTTCATTTTTTGTCTATCTTCTGCAGCTGAAAACTCGAACTACAAAGATCTTGAAACTTGTGCCTGGACACTACTTAAAAGCACACTCTTTTCATTTATGGTCATACTAAAAGCCGTAGCTGTTGATGTACCCAATGGCCAGGGACTTGTGGAAGTACCGCATGCTGCTCAAGATATTATATCCATTTTTGCCAATCTAAATTTCATTTCACAACATTTACCACAAGGTGCAGGTCTCCAAGCATATCAAGATACCTTAACAAATACTGTTGCCTATCTTTTGCAAAAGGAAAATCAATGTATGTTAAACAAGCTCATATCAGCTGCATTTAAAGAATACAGCCATTCTTCCTATGTAAAGGACAGTACATATACCGTAGAACTCTTATCGATTGTTCAACAAACGCGTCTTTTGTTCTTCACAGATTTAACTGAACAAGTTATGAAAAACTTGGATGACAAAGTACTCGAAGAAAACATCTTGCCAGCTATATACCCTGTTTTAAAATGGAAGCGTATTGAAAACAGGGATCTTTACGAAAGTGCACACACTGTAGTTATCAACACGTTTTTAAACGAGAAGCGGATCTCGCATGAACTAGCTGGTGTCTACGCAAAGATATTAATTGACGTAAGTATTATTTTTCAAATTTATCATCCCCTCCCCCCTTTTTTTCATTCTTACCTTCTTATATCAACAAAAAGAATTTCCCTGAGCCCATGAATCTGGATCAGTTCCGGTATGGTTTTAATACGATGGTGCAGGCTCTATGTGAAATGGACGACGCCCTGGCTTGGCATACTGTTGATCAATTGATTGAAAGGGTTTACTCTCTAGAACAAGAAAAGGATTTACCACTTCGAACTCAATATTTTACTGCGCTCATTGACTTGCTTCGACCTCTCTCTTTGGGACCCTTTTTCCGCTCCATTTTAGATGTTGTGGAAAAATTGACTATTTTACAAGAAACAAAATCGATGCAACAAGCTACCGTAAAAATCTTGTATGATACAATCAGTGGCCCTGGTATCTCTGACATGAGAAAAACAGAAGCTGTAGGCTGGTATTTGGATTTAAAGAAAAAGTTAAAGTTGTGAGAGATTTATTGATAATAAAGAATGTGTTGCGCGTTAAGATGAGGCTTTTTTTTCGTTCACTGCGATGAAATGGTAGGAGACGATTAATATCATGGTGACAACTCCGAGTGAGTTAGCAATGAATGCAAGCTGATTGTCTGAAATCATTTTTATCTAAAAAAGAACTTGGTTTAATTGTTTCATCTCTGAAGCATGTGAACTTTTTTTTTTTGTTACCCTTTAATATACTAAAATGTTGGACAAAAGAGATAAAATAAGAAAGTTCAATTTGCTATTCAACTTTTTTATTTAAAGTCAGAAACGAAGTGTAAATTTAAAAGTGAAGTCTTTGAGAAAGTCAAGAACCAAAGCGGTTATGAAGATTTGGGCGTACTTCGTACTAAAAGTAAAACTCTGAAGATGTATCACTTTAATTTTTACGTGAATAAATAATAATAGGGAAAGGAGAACTTACCATCACATATAGTTCTGGATAGTTGGAAGATTTCCTCATTATTTTGAATTACCCGTACCCACAATAAAATAGTCAGAAGAACGGTTTATAATATTTGAAAACGTATATGATGGAATTTACTAACAATAATTGTTTCATTAACCATCTCAACCAAGTTGACTCCGCTTATGCTTGGCAAGTTAGGTCAGTGAGAACTTATTGTAAAAATAAAATGTAACACGCGCTTGGCTCATTAGCTAGCAATACTTTTTTTTAACTATTGTATTATACAATTGTACCTGAATCAACTTCAACAGTTCTATAAGTCAAGCTAATATTTGAGAAATGAGTTTTGCACGTCGACCGTATTAAAAGCGAGGATTTACTTCAACATTTCAATATCTGAACTAAGCCATATGATAGCAAAGATGGCTCGTATAATTCTGGATATATGAACGTTGATAAGGTATTTCCTTACAACCATAGAAATTATGCAGAAAAATTTATATAAATTTTAAACAGGAATTAGTTTAAGTGTTATGCGCCGTTGTATTTATTAAATAAAAAGTAACTAGAGTATTAGAGAATTCAAGAATTAAAGAAGATATAAACACAGATACTTAAGAGGGGTGCAGCTATGCTATGAAATTGGGGTGTGCATATGTTCCATATGATATCTTAGACCGTTTGATGCCTTGTATGATTTGCCACACAATTTACATACATGAGGCCGAGGAGGTTCTTCTCCTGTGCTATGACCATGCTTTTGATGATACCTCAAGCCATTTAGGTTTTTATAGACCTTGTCGCAACCAAACTCATGACACACATACCGTTTTTCTGTATCCAATGCTTTCTCGGTACAAACTATGTAATATTTTGTTATTTGGATTTTCCTCTGACTTTAAAATGGTGAGCATTTACCATTTTGAACTTGCATTACTACAGGTCGAGTATTTGGAGCCTTTTGAACAAAATCGAATAAAGGTAGCATCACAGGACCCGGAGAATTTTGTGCTGTTGAAGGCTGTAAAAGTAGATTGGTGTCGATTGTGTTGTACTCTTGTGTGCTCGTGAAATATCGTAAACTGGGCTCTCTTATTTCCGGTCGTATTGCTGTTACATTGCTAGAAACCGGAAAGAATACATCTTCATATCGTATGGTACTTTTAAAATATCCTTCTTCTTCATCACTTTCACGGAAGTCTGCCATATCATGGAATTTTTCATGGTGCTCCATCAAATTGTGTAAAGTTGCTATCCTTTGTCCACAACAGGTGATATCCCGAAAATATTTATCTTCTACTGCTTGTCTTTCGTCTATGGATTTCAAACCTTGGCAGCCCGGTATATTCATAGTGTTGAAATTAGGTTATTGAATTAAAAAAGAACAGTTGCATATATTTATGTGTTTTCTGAAATAAATAATTTATGGCAGGGTTTCATTTTAATTCACAACGGCCGGGAATTTTTATGCCACTGATCAAAAGATGAGTCCCACGCTTTACAGAATAATTGTGCTATTTCAGACTAAAAAAAAAATGAAGATAATGATAGATGGGTTTGTATTCTGCATAAAAGCATATACACAACTTTTTTTGATTTGAGGAATATATCATTTCTGTGGTTCTGTTATGCAAGACGGTATTATTCAAATTGAACGGTTCACATTTTATCTAGCACTCCCAAAAAAATTCAGACCTCATTTTTACTGAACAGTTTATCGAGACAAGTCACTTATAGTTGGAAAAATGACCATGGACTGGTTAAAAACCCCAAATGAGAACACATCTCCTTAGCGGTTTCATCAATATGGTAACAAAATCTTACTCCGTCTTACAAAAATTATGACAGCTAATGCCATTTTTTTTTTCTATATAAAAATTCCACTCTAAACGGACACCTTTAAAACTACAGCCATAAAGAAGATGTAAGAGAATTGAAATAAAGATATACACCGAAAGGTTTGTATGAGTCATATTTTCTGGTGGTTACACTCCCAAAAAAGCGTGTGGTTCTTGCTTCCACTTCATTTGACGCGTTCTCAAAATTATACTTTCAAATAATAAACAGTTTTAATTGATTCAAGCTACCACATGTTCAAAACAAAAGTTGTTCCGGAAAACTATGAGTCATTGCATACCGTTAGTTAATGACTGTACAAGGTTATAAATGTTTTTTTTTTCTCTTTTTTTCAAACCCCATTCCAGAAGGCTTCTTAGAGGAAGCATACCATTTAATAAAGACTTGCCCAAATTTTTATGCGTATAGTGACTTATCACTCTTTGTTCATAAGCGCCAACAATTATTTTTTTATATCTTATTGGCACGGTATATTTGAATTATTGTCAGATTGATGCCTGTCCGAATATCTATACTGATCTAATGGAATGTCGTGGGTTAGTTTCCGATAGATCCGTTTGAATCCGAACAAAATATAATACTTCTCAAACAAAGCATTTGTTTGGTGGTTAAAACAAAGCTCGAAATGCAAATTTGCCGTATAGCTCAAAGATTGTCATAAAAAAGAACTAAATTTGGAGTATTGCACAATGGCTATTGTAGTAGAGTTCCAACTGATTTTTGTATGCATACTTGAGAGTGACATCTACAATTACAGCTCTTATAGCACATACAAGAAAACACATGAAAGTTGAACTACCATAAGGATAAATACCTTTATTCAACCGTTTACGATATTACTGGTTAAAAGTGAACAGAGATAATGACAATCTACAACCCTAGTATCACGGCAGAAAGGGGTATAAACCCTCATGATGAAAAAGATATGAGTACAACATAAAATTACAAGCATCAGAGCATTCAAAATAGTAAAGTGATCATTAAGCTCACATGGAATTATCGGTGCTATTTCCCCCTAATAAGCCTAATCGTTATTTTAAGAAAATTCATTTTTGTTCTGTTTCGGACTGACATGTTCAATCTTAGGTTTCTTTAAGTCAGATAAAAGGGATAGGCTATTTTTTTTTTTTTTTTTTTTTTTTTTTTTTTTTGATTGTTCAATTAAAAAAGAACAATGAAGTTTTTATACATTTTTTTTCCTCCTTTTTTTTAAGAGAGAAAATGTAAACAAGTTGTATTTTGCTCTTTTTCTTTTTTAATTTATTAATAATATGACAAAAAATGAGATCAACTCTAAAGAGTATTCCAAAAAGAATTTTTCTTTGAAAAGGTTCAAAAGTAAGCAAGTTTCTGTTTACATGTTTTTTTTACTGACTATAGGTAGAATTCTTTAAACAAAAAGGGATATTAGACACCAGTACTGGGAATATACCTGTTTTGCTACCTGTTGAATCCCATAAAGAGATAACATCCTCTAAATTATCCCGGAAGCTATCCAAATTGTGCAAAAAGGAAGACCCTTGTCGGTATTATACAGATCTGGTCAATGTGAGTGAAGAGTAAGTCCCCAAGATAATAATTCTTATTAACAATATACTACAGGAGTTTCTCCACTACTTACAAGGCCAGATCAATTCAACAAATGGATAAAGTAGTGACTATAAAGCGAATTTGTTTTAAACGTCGACCAAGGAGAGATCTTGTGCTTCAAGAAATTCAAGTGTGTCAAGAAGAGTCTTTAGGTAAATATCTGGTCACACACCTCGAATCCTTCCTTTGGAAAAAGCAAGTCTGGATCGTAATGGAATACATGGAGGGCGGTAATTTGACGGATGTGATCTCCCATAACAGTATGACCGAAAAACAAATCAGGGTTATTTGTTTGGAAATGCTAAAGATATTGTGTCACCTTAATACAAGGGGGATTATCCATAGAGACGTCAAGAGCGACAATGTATTAATGGGACTTGATGGCCAAATCAAGCTCGGTGAGTTTTTTTTTCTCCTATTGGCTTTAACATGTATTTTTTGGTAGCAAATTTTGGATTTTGTGCACATATTGACAAACCATATTCAAAACGAAGAACCATGGCTGGCACTTTATGTTGGGTAACAAGTAGTTCCTCCATTTCTCTCTCACTCATTTTTTATATTAGATGGCACCAGAGATCGCTCAAAATAAAGAATACAATGCCAATGTGGATATTTGGTCTTTGGGAATCACAGTGATTGAAATGATAGAAGGGAAGCCTCCCCATCTAGAAGACCCAGAACAAGCTCTTCTGTCACTGAGATCACAGCGTGCTCCTGCTTTAAAAAATCCAGAAAGATTATCATCTAATCTTCGTAATTTTTTGCATAAATGCTTACAAGTAGATGCTGAGAAAAGATCAAAAGCATATGAGCTGCTCGACCATCCATTTTTTTACAACGTCGACCCTCTTGATTCGCTTATACCTTTAATCCGACAAACCAAAAACCAAATTGACATGCTATAATAATTTTCCGCTCAGTATAAATAAACCGCTATTGTCTTAATCAGTAGCAGTTGTTTGGTATCTCACTAGATCAAACAAAGCTTAAAAGCTCTGTTCAAAATGTACGACAAATGCTCTTGGTCTACCTAAAAAGAGACAGTTGCAAAATTTTTTAGAGACAATAGCACAAAAATTCGGGACAACTGGGAAATTTTATTGGACGAATTTTATTTTCATTAGAGACTATTGTAAACTATGAGAAGAAACACAATAAAAATCATTGTGAAATGATTCAATTATATAGACAAAGTACTTAACGAGATAAAACTATATATAAACTTCATAATGTTTCACAAATAAAAGAGTAAATAAATCGAGTATTTTAAACATGATTTGGGCATCGTTGTTGGCTACTTATTTTTATTACAAATTTTCAACAGAATAAGCTCAGAAGAAGCTTTGAAATGTATTCTATAATTTCTTCATTTGCTTTCGAAACCGCACTGCTTGCAGTAGTAGCTATGGAACTTAATGAATAAGACCTTGCAAACTTCATTATATCAGCTTGTTCCCCTTTCTCTTTCTTGTAGCGTTGACAGGCTTCCATGAGTGATTTGAAAGTTTTGGAGGCATTGGATTCATCTTTAGTTTTAGGCTTCTTTTTTTTTTGTGAAGACACAAGTTCAAACTTAATAAACGCATCATCAAAGTCAGTCATCTCAAATTTGCACTACGGCGCAGAGATGCAGGTTTGGTGCAGGTTTTCGTACAAAGTTCTGCACTTTTTTCGTCGGACCTGCACCAAACCTGCACCTTTCCGAAACGCTTATTTGATAGATTCTATTTTTTACTACAGCAAAGTAAAAATGGCGAAACAACTTTAATCTATGGCGCCTTTTCTTATGATGCCTCTTTATGGCCCGATATACGGTTCTCATACGACCCCCTTCCCTTACACTCTCAATTACAAGTATCGTACAAAAATAAAGTTGAAAATCGATTTGTTTATTGAATAATATCTCGTCGTGCTGAAGTGATTTTCTACTTCACCTACCTTTATTGAAGCTGTCATGTCGAAATGGTGAGTGTGTAATGTCAAGCCATGTCGGTTGTTTTTGTTGTACAGTCTTCTATGCAAATTGAAATAAGAGCTTCTTCTTCGTCATTAAGTAAAAAGTTGTAGTAAAATCAAATTCTTGTCATTTTGTAAGGCTTTCCAAGCATAACCGTCAAGCAATATTAAGCAGACCTTATTAAGAGAATAAAGAGAATGGGTGTATCTTTATACCTTGAAGCCAGCTGAATTCGATTTAATGTTTGTGTAAAGAAGTGATAAACCATAACTCGTTGTAATATCTTTGTTCAAATTTAACTGACTAAACTTCTTGAGTAAATTAAACCATAATAATTTTCTCCATTTTTTTTGTACTGTTGTAGTTGTAAAAAAAAAGTTATAACTAAGGATCAGATTGAGAAACAGCTTAAACCTTTTCTATTTAGAAGTTAGAAAAAATGAAAAAAAAAAAGCTTTTTGCAGTAAAATAAATCCCATTGACGTCATACTCTCACAAAAATTGATTATGCTTCTTAAGCTGTGATATTGTTCTAAAAAAGAAAGACACAAATGACAACAATCCAGTAGTTTAAAGCAACAAAAAACAAAATAAAAAAAAAAAAGCCATTTTCATTTCAATAAAAAACGAAAAAAAAAAAGAGAGAAATGTATGCCCCTATACACTAAATCGAAATTCGTATTTATAAAGATTACCCATTTTACTTTTAATCGTTTTTCTTTTCTTTTCTTTTCTTTTTTTTTTTAAAAAAAAAATAGCTTACTGCACAAGGATGAAAGGAAAAAAAAAAAAAAAAAAAAAAAAAAAAAAAAAAAAAAACGAACATGTTAAATTCAAAGATCTTTCTCACGACCAAATATTTGGACAAAAAAAAAACCGCCTCGAGTACCCATTCGACTATCACTTTCGCAGGAGAAAAAGATCTCGAGTAGCTTATACGAAAAATTTATCTCTGCCAAAAATAAATGAAACCTTCCTACCCATCTCACGGTAAATTATTTTTTCAACTACTTTAAAATGAACAATTTTTTTACAAACCAAAGTTACTTAACCTAATGAACATTGCCTTTTAAAATATACGCCAAGAAGTTGGTACTCTCAATCGACTTTTACATGGACTTTAACAAGATACAAGTTTTGGAGAAAAGAGCTGGGCCTGAGTTTTATATCAAAAGTGCAGGTTTGGTGCAGGGAAAAACCTGCATCTTTGCGCCGTAGTGATGGGAAATCAGCTTTAGACTGAGCAACCAAAATGACGACGTTCTTACTGTTTGTAGCTTGATAAGCAATGATTTGGCACCAAAAGTAGCAAAACAATTGGATTTTGAAAATGATTCAAACATAAGTCTAGAGTATCCAGCAACTGTAAGATTTACTGCTATGCAACCGGTGGATCAGAGTCTATCAAGTAAAGCCGATGAATACACGTACATTCCATCATTAACAACGTCAATCTGCGCCTCAATATATCCAAAGATTATAAATGTACTTGGATCGTACAGTGAAATGGACGATGAAATTGCCACGCTATTGAATATGGATTTCCACCTTTTCCCTTCAAAATTAAAAGCAATACTGCGCCTGTTTACAGGTTCTTTCATGCAAGGAGATGAAAATGTACTTGTTTTGACGAATGAAGTTTATGGACGAAATTTTGGTATTGATGTTCATGCAGAAAAAGACAATGAAACACGACCGTACGGCAGGTCAAGATATAAAAATATCACATGCGGGCTGTATAAAAAGGCAGACTCCGCAAAGATGTCAACAAAACTCATGATGGAAGTAAATCGTTAAATATTTTGATTACTGCGTCAACAACCATCTCAACTTCGCCTATTCACAGTGTTGGGACGTCCACAAATATCACATTATCGGCAATCTCATCAGTTTCATCAAAAATATACATGCGTTTAATTAATGGCAAAAAGTTTAAAGAAACTTCCAATCAACTAATTAGTACGTCAACAACCACAAACAATATATCCAGGTTAAGACAAGTAACCAGCAGTTTGCACGATAAAGCCATCTATAATATGTATTGGGTCACCTTGAAGCCATTTGACGACGATTTGTATCAGCCAGCCACTATATTTACCCTCTGCGATATACCAAACAATGAAGGTTATGGATGTAGTGATAAGTCATACACAAAACTAATGTCAAAGTTTCTTCAAATCATTGCAACCAAAGTGATAACCAATAATACCAAGTTCGAGATGACTGACTTTGATGATGCGTTTATTAAGTTTGAACTTGTGTCTTCACAAAAAAAAAAGAAGCCTAAAACTAAAGATGAATCCAATGCCTCCAAAACTTTCAAATCACTCATGGAAGCCTGTCAACGCTACAAGAAAGAGAAAGGGGAACAAGCTGATATAATGAAGTTTGCAAGGTCTTATTCATTAAGTTCCATAGCTACTACTGCAAGCAGTGCGGTTTCGAAAGCAAATGAAGAAATTATAGAATACATTTCAAAGCTTCTTCTGAGCTTATTCTGTTGAAAATTTGTAATAAAAATAAGTAGCCAACAACGATGCCCAAATCATGTTTAAAATACTCGATTTATTTACTCTTTTATTTGTGAAACATTATGAAGTTTATATATAGTTTTATCTCGTTAAGTACTTTGTCTATATAATTGAATCATTTCACAATGATTTTTATTGTGTTTCTTCTCATAGTTTACAATAGTCTCTAATGAAAATAAAATTCGTCCAATAAAATTTCCCAGTTGTCCCGAATTTTTGTGCTATTGTCTCTAAAAAATTTTGCAACTGTCTCTTTTTAGGTAGACCAAGAGCATTTGTCGTACCACTTGAAAACTAACATTTAAAACTCCCAAGATTAATTAACCTTTCTCTTTTCTTTTTTTTTTTTTTAGAAAGAAATTCTTAATGTCAGATACCAATGCAAAGCTAAGAATTGCATTTATACATCCAGACCTAGGCATTGGTAAGAAAAAACACGTGGTTTTTCTTCCTTCCAACCCTCGTTTACAATAGGTGGTGCCGAAAGGCTTGTTGTAGATGCAGCTGTGGGCTGTCAGTCCAAAGGACATCAAGTGGTTATGTACACTAGTCATCATGACCCTAATCACTGTTTTGAAGAAACGCGAGATGGGACACTTCCAGTTCGTGTCATTGGAGATTTTTTGCCGCGCGATCTATTCGGGAAGTTTTATATTGTCTGTGCCATGCTTCGACAATTTGTATTGACGCTCTGGATATTATGGAAAGAAAGAGAGACCTATGACATATTTTTTGTAGATCAACTAAGCATGTGTGTTCCCATTTTGAAATGGTTTACTGAAAGCAAGGTATTTTTAAAGAACAAGCACGAAAGTTGTAAACTAAAAAAAAAAGGAAATTAGGTCCTGTTCTACTGCCATTTTCCTGATAAAATGCTTTCAAAACGAGATTCTACATTAAAAGAGTTATATAGAGTGCCTATTGATAAGTTGGAAGAGTGGACGACAGGTTCAGCAGACACAGTCACTGTCAACAGTCAGTTTACAGCAGGAATATTTAGAAAATCTTTCAAGAGTATTTTAAAGACTCCTCGTGTGCTTTACCCACCTATCAACTTTGCTCTTTATGATCGCCAGGTAGACATGTCCGATCCCAGCGTGCAAGCATTGGAAAGGTAAACAAGCATGACATCACATATGATTGGTTGTTAATGCATTCATGTAGTCATAAAAAGACCTTCGTCTCCATTAATCGTTTTGAAAGAAAAAAGAATATAGAATTGGCATTAAGAGCGTTTGCGGAACTAAAGCAACTGGTTTCAGAGAATGAATTTGACAGTTGTAGATTGGTGCTTGCCGGTGGTTATGATCGTCGTGTGACGGAAAATGCAGAATATTTGACTGAATTAGACACGCTTGCTAGAGATACGTTTGGATTGAAAACGTTTATTATTCAACCATCATCTATCGAAAAACCACCCAACACAGCGCAGGTTGTGTTTCTCTGTTCATTCAATGATCCTCAGCGCACTTATCTGTTGAACACATCAATTGCCCTACTTTATACACCATCCAATGAACATTTTGGTATTGTTCCCGTGGAATCTATGTATGCATCGTTACCTGTTATTGCGGCCAACAGTGGCGGACCCTTAGAAAGCGTAGTAGATCAACAAACTGGGCTCATATTAGCGCCTGAACCTAAATTATGGGCTAAAGGCATGTGTGACATTTTATTATCAAAATATGATACACAAGAAATGGGGAAAGCAGGACACGAACGTGTTAAAAGCAAGTTTTCATTGGAAGCTTTTGCTGACCAATTACAAGATATATTAGAGGAATTGGCGAGTGGAGGAAGGCCAAGTAAACATGAATACGACAATGTGGAATATATGATGAGAGTGATTATGGCGGTTGCTATATTTATTGTTTGGTACAAGTACTGGTAAAATAAAATTAAAAAGTATTGTCCCCCATTGTTTTACTTTCTAATGGGCTTGTCTCGCTGATGATAATAATAAGCTTCTAACTCACTTTGCAATTCCTTCACCCTTTCTCCCTGAGTCTCTAACTCTTTGTGAAGTCGATCCCTTTCGTTTAATAACTAACGTTTTGGGTCAATTTAAGTTGTTTGTATGTGGTATTTCTTATTACCTGTTTTTCCCATTGTCTAAAACGACCTTCTTCTGACTTGACTTGCTCCGTAAATCTTTGACGTAGCTCTTCTTCCTCTTCTTTAAATTTTGCATTTTCATTAGGTAATGAACGAGGTTCGCCAAACTTTCTTGTTTCCATTTGAGTTTGACGATAGTTTTCATAGTGTACTTCTTCTGTGGTTGTAATCAAGTCCAACATATGGGTACGAACCAATAAGCTTCTTAATTTTTTGAAATCACAGTGCTCATCGTTCTCAACCTCAGCCACTCCCCAGGAGTACTCGCGCCCCTTGACTTTACGACCATCAAAAGTGACTACATCTTGAGTGGATCCAATAACAGCAAAGGGTAACGCAGCCATGATGTTTTGATTTCTGCTTGTCGCATGCTCATCATCGCTTTCGATAGGGCATGTATAGACTTGAATGTTTTGAGCTGCAACCACTTCACGAATCTACACAAGACACGTTTCAGTTCCTTGTTTTTAGGGAGATATTTCTTTGCTCCTTACATTTTGTTTAAATTTTTCGAGATTTGAGGGTGTTAAGGTGTCTGCTTTGGCAATGACTGGAATCAAATTAACACGAGAACCTAACTTTTTCATTACTTCAACATCCAAAGGATTCAAACTATAAGAGCAGTTGAGTTTCTATGGCTTTGTTCATATATAGTATTTACGTGTAGCCAGTAGGTTTAATAAAGTATAGACAGGCATGGACACGCATATCTACAACCCCTTTTCTACAAGGTTGTTGTTCTTGTCGCATATATTTCTCATGTTGGTCATCAATAAAGTCGACAATAGGAATCCAACTGTGGCGGTTGTTTACATAATCGCCAAAGCCAGGTGTATCGATAATAGTTAATTTGACTTGAAACATCTTTTCTTCCAACTCTGAACGTTACAGTTAAGCACAGTACTTATAACAATAGTTCACTTACCAGCCTTTGTGATTTGAATTTGTACTGTCTTTGAAGGGGGCGATTTGACATGTCTTTTACTAAGATTTTTGGGTTCCTTGATGGTTGTTGTAAACAGTGTATTGACAAAGGTTGTTTTACCAACACCAGATTCACCTTTTTTTTTTATTGGCTTCTTGTCAGTCTTGTCGTTAAAAGTCGCATGATTTTCACTTACCACAGACCATGATTGTAAAGTTCGCACCATTCTTTGCAACTATCTTGTGTCTTTGGTTAGGCAAGTTGGCAATACCGGTGCCGGATAAAGAAGAGGCCAAGACTGGAGGAGGGGGAGGAGGAATAGAAAAGTCATCCAAATCCATCGTTGTAACGAGATAAAGAAAAACGAAAAAAAGACCCCCAACTCGAGCCATTTATAAGCACAAAGGAGAACATAGACAGTGGCCCTCTATTCGTGCATTGAAAAAAAGGGCACATCCCGTCTCCACTCCTTCTCCTTACTATAAAAAAATCCTTCAGACTTTTCATACCCTATCCTTGTATTTTGGAACAATGTTTCTATAGATATCCAAGATCAATTGTGCTTTTTTTTTTTATGTAACCCATTTGTTTTTCCCGGGAAATAGCTTCGTATGAATGATTTAGAATGAATCTCCTTTCTCTCCCTTGTTTAACATCTCCTCTTCATCTTAAAAGCGACCCTAAACTGTTGTCATAATACAGTGGTATATTGAAAAAGGCGTCTGAAACAGAAGAGCCTCCTTCACTTTTTGAGACTAATGTATTAAAAAAAGCCCAGAGTATTTCATGTCACCACACCTTTCTCTTCCACTTTGTCTGATAAAATTAACTGTATAGAACATTGCCCAGCTTAACCTTTTCAAAAAAACAAAAACAAAATGTGAAGTATATTTTTCAAAGAAATTTATTTATTATCAAACTACATACAAAGCAAGTTCCTAAAATAAGTAGATCATTAACAAAACAATTCTGAATAAGATAAGATTTATCAATTCTTTTTCTTTTTTCAGAATATGAATTTCCTTTCAACGAATATCTCAAACTGAGCTGGGTTTAGTAGCAATGTTTTGATCATCATTCAAAAGAAAAAGAACAGATAAAAATAATAATTTTCCCGTAGTACTTACATTGTGTGCTTGATTGCATTAAAAAATAGAAAAAGGTATTGACAGATGAGCTCAATTTATATTTTCTCGAGAAATCAAAAATTTTTGTATCATCGTGTGACTGTGATAAAGAATAATGTATTCTTTTTCTATTCCTACATCTTTGCATCAAAAATCAAGAAAAACAGTATTTAGGATCTATATTCTACTTCAAGACGTCAAAGTCCAAGTATGGCTATTAGAAATACATGAGCACACTCCGTGAGGGTCAAAATACCATAACAGGTTTTCCAAACCGACCGATCAGAATTAAAGTCCCGAAACGGCGAGGTATGAAGACATCCTTCACAGACACAAGCCATCATACTTCCTCTTTTTCGTGCATCCGATTATTAATATGGTACGTAGGATAATATAAGGCAATATATATATATACATGTGTGTGTGTGTAGATGGATAATTTAATGGATGGATAAAACGAGCGAAACCAACAATTGGGAATTTTGAAACTAATTGTTATTTTGATTCATAGGCTCCCGCCAAGAAGTCTACCGGTAAGAAGGTCGCCCCCGCTCCCTACCCCATCAAGGGAAAGCAAACCACCAAGGCTTCCGCCAACCCTTTGATTGAAAAGACCCCCAAGAACTTCGGCATTGGTAATAAATAAAAATGTGCAATTTTGAGGAACAGTAGGCTTACAATTTTCAATATGACAGGTCAAGATGTTCAACCCAAGCGTGATGTCGCCCGTTTCGTCAAGTGGCCTCATTACGTTCGTCTTCAACGTCAAAAGAAGATCCTTTACCAACGTCTTAAGGTCCCTCCTGCTCTTAACCAATTCACTCAAGTTTTGGACAAGAACACCGCCACTCAACTCTTCAAGTTGATGCACAAGTACAGACCCGAAAGCAAGCAAGAAAAGCGTGAACGTCTCCGTGCCGCTGCTGCTGCCAAGGCTGAAAAGAAGGAAGTTGCCAAGACTGACAAGCCTCTCGCCATCAAGTACGGTATCAACCACATTACCGCCTTGATCGAAGCTAAGAAGGCTCAATTGGTTGTCATTGCTGACGATGTTGACCCCATTGAATTGGTTATCTGGCTCCCCGCTCTTTGCCGTAAGATGGGTGTCCCTTACTGTATTGTTAAGGGTAAGGCTCGTCTCGGTACTCTCGTCCACAAGAAGACTGCCACTGCTCTTGTCTTGACCGAAGTCTCTGAAGCTGATAAGGCTGAATTGGCCACTGTTGTCTCTGCTATCAACACCAACTTTGCTGAAAAGTGGGAAGATTCTCGTCGTCACTGGGGTGGTGGAATCATGGGTCCCAAGTCCAACGCTAAGATGGCCAAGCGCGCTGCCCTTGAAGCCAAAGAAATCGCTGCTCGTCAATAAATGTTTTGTTTTTTTGATACACTTTTCTGTAACCCATTTGGGTTTATTTTTTTATTGCTCACATGTGAATGTAGATTTTTTTATTTATTAGAGAATTCTATTACAATTGACCCAATGACTCTACGAGATTATTGACTTGATCTACGTCAGGGATATAATATTGTGCTTCTGTTTGCTTCTTCCCTACTGTACTTGTTGTAGCATGAGGAATTTCATTCAAGAGAGAGAAAACAACTTCATCAGTTTTTCCGTCACCAATACACAAAATGAAGTCAAGGGATGGAAGATCAAGATCCTTCAAGATATTGCGAACAGCGGTTGATTTATCGATGGAAGAAGGTCGAAGCTCCAATGTTTTGTTACCGAGTACAATCTATAATATGGGTTAATACTTGTATAAATCAAATATTTGTACTTACAGAAAGGGCCATATGGCTTAATAGTTTCTCCAAATTGACCTGCAACTCAGTAGCTTGCCATGAGCCAAATTCAGGATCAGCATTACGATAATGCCAGGTAAGGTTGATTTCCTTTTCTTCGATGAATGAACCGGGCGTACGTTCGGTATAATGTTGGAAAAGGGGGCGGATGGTTTCTTTCCAGCTGGGATCTACTTGTTCTACCAGACAATACCATTTGTTATCCTCTTCCTTGATCAATTTGCCTTCATTGGAAGCAGCCACAGGGTTGATCTTGTCGCGGACGTTGGCAGGATGCTTATAAAAGCAGCCGTGTTCAGCAGAGAGGCCTACACCCGTAGATTCAAACCAGCTATCAAGGTGATCGCGAGAACGGCCAGAAAGAATATATACAAATGTATCAGGCTGAGCAGCCAATTTCTTGAGATGACCGAGAACAGTTTGGGAGGGCTTAGCAAACTCTGGGAGCTTGTGAGTAGTAGTCAATGTACCATCGTAATCAAGCAAAATCAACTTCTTTTTTTGAGCTTCCTTTGCCTTGGTGATAACAGCGTTGGAGTCCAATGGAGGAATAGACATACGTTGACCAAATTCTTCACTTACACGACGCAACTCATTGACAAAACTGACACCCCAGTAAGCAGCTGTATATTTCGTAACATAGCGGTACAGCTTTTGATGATTAACTTTACGAATATCATCAGGCATAGTCACTGCTTCGTGGATAGCATTAGCGAGTTCTTCTGTATTCCATGGGTTCACAATTATGGAACCATTTAGTGATTGAGCAGCACCAGCAAATTCAGAAAGAATGAGGACTCCATGATTTTCCTTTTGTGCGGAAATGTATTCATAAGAAACTAAGTTCATACCATCGCGAGTAGAGGACACAAGACATACATCTGAAGCAGCATACAAAGCAGTCAATTCGTCAAAGGGAATAGAGCGATGCATAAAGTGAATAGGAACAAACTCAACCGTACCATACTGACCATTGATACGACCAACCAGTTCATTGATAGTACTTCTCAATTGTTGATATTCTTCAACATCTTCACGAGATGGAATAGCCAATTGTACCAAAACTACTTTACCTACCCATTCCGGATGCTGACTCAAAAAGACTTCCATTGCATGCATCTAAAAAATTGTTTAACACTAGATTATCAAGTAAATCAATTTACCTTTTGTGGGACACCCTTGATATAATCAAGACGATCCACACCAACGATGACCTTACAGTCGCCAAATCTATTCTTTAATGTCTGTATACGGTTTTGGACCTTGGTTTCAGCAAGTGCGTCTGTAAATTTTTCAGGATCAATACCAATAGGGAAAGTGCCCACATGAATATATCTCCCTTCAAACTCCACACCGTTCGGCATGGTGGATAGGCCTAGGATACGTGTACATGAAGACAGGAAATGACGAGCGTAGTCATAAGTATGGAAACCTAAAAGGTCACACTCCAAAACACCTAAAAGAATCTCCTTTCGAACAGGTAAAATTCTATTCCAAGAGGATTAAAATCCCGCTTTCTTCCATCTTTTTCTATCTCAATTTACCTGTAAATCTCGCTACTTGGGAAAGGTGTATGCAAGAACCACCCGATCTTAATATTCTTATTTGTCATCTTTCGGAGCAAACCAGGTAATAACATCAAGTGATAATCTTGAATCCAAACAAGATCACCATCTTGTACGATTTTGGCAATAGCTTCAGCAAACAAGGTGTTTACTTTTTGGTAAGCCTCCCACCATTCTTCATTGAAAGAAATTTCTCCGGGATGATAATGGAAAAGAGGCCAAAGAATACTTTTTTTTTGGGGGGGGAGAATATGAGTGATGAAACAATTACGCAAGGAGTTCTTTTTTTTTTCTCTCTTTCTCTCTTCTTTTTTAGCTTACCTGTTGGAAAACCCGTTATAATGAGATTCTGCTAGTTCATGATCAACGAAGACAGGCATAGTAGATGTTTCGTTTAATAATCTTTCTTCGAGCCCACTACGTTCTTCTTGTGGCACATCCAAACCTTTGAGAAAAAAAAAAAAAAAAAAAAAAAAAAGTAAATATCATCATGCACATTAATTCAAGTAGAAAACCTTACCTGGCCAACCAATCCAAGTAAAAGACATCATCTTCTTTAGACCACTTAATGCAGCCACCAAACCACCAGAGGACATTTTGAAATCGAATTCATTTGTCTTGGGATCTTTGTTTACAGTGATAGGTAAACGGTTGGATACAACGAGCAAACGAAGGTTCTTGTCACTGTTTTCACTTGACATATTTAAAAATTACAAAAAAAAGTAGTAAAGAAAAAATAAAAAAGAGAAAATAATATTTCTCGAAACTTTCAAAGTTATTGTTGTGTCGGCCCGCGTAAAAAAAAAAAAATATGACATAGAAATTAATATTGCAGGAATCGGATATCGAAACATTGTAAAAAAAAACACACACACATTTGCATTGACGCTGTCATTACGTAGTGCACTGTTGATTGCGCTGATAAAAAAAAAAAAAAAAAAAAAAAAAAAAAAAAAAAAAAAAATGCAGTTCATGAGGTATTTTATCTGCCAGTTTGTTTTTTTCGAAAGAAAAAAAAACGATCATATGGAGAGAAGAAATATGACCTTTCTTTAAACAGCAAAATCTGGAATAATCTTCAAGTATAAAATAATATTACTTTATGAATCTGAAACAGCGCATAGCTCTATTAGGGATAAGCGATATGAATAATCTCACATTTTACTTCGAATAAACCGCGATTATTCCCTTCAAATATAGGCTATTAGTCATCCCCTTATCTGTTTGATAGTCCATGAAGGGGGTAGGTACACTATAATGGTTAGATAGTTCGTTGATGAATACAGTTTCAATTTCTTCATTTTGATTCCATGGTATTTTACGTGTTTTAGAACCGCTGTAAGAGCATCAGCAATATCAATTACGAAAAAATGATATAATATGAAATAATTTACCGCCCAGTCTACCGAATTAACTGATAAACAGTATGGGGATTAATGTTCATACATGGATGGTACACATTTGAATAAGGGGTCATTACTTTCTCTTTTATTGAAGATAAACAGAGAAACAAGAATTTATCACAATGACGCTAGATAATTTTAGCGCTCTTCTATGAACTGAAAAAATGTATTCTGTTAGCAACCTGAATTGGGAAAATCAAAAATTGAGAATAGTCCGATTTTTTAAAGTTTTATTGTACGTTTTCTAATTTCTTCTTTTGTTTGAGTCTATATTTTTTCATTTTTACTGTGTCAGAGTCCGCCATGGCACGGCCAAGCAATGCTCTGTATTTTGAAGTAGTAATGTGTTTTCCTTCTCCCAAAAGAACTTTTGAATAGCCCTGCGTTTGATCCATATAATTCAGTAAAGAAACCTTCTGTCCATTTGCTGTAACCGAAAGCTGTTCCACACGATTTAGACATTCTTTGTATAATAATCCTTTAATCGCATTAGATTCCCATAGTTGAGAAAAATGAGTGTGTGTTACGACAGGTGCATTGAGTCGCGTTGGGGCCACTGTAGAAGATCGACCTTCCTTTTGTTCTCTTGGGTGTTCGTAAATCCAATCAATGCCCTTGTACTCGCAGTCATACAACATTAACGGTATACCGCTAGTCAATGGATAATCGGGTCGAGCAGGAAGTTTGCTAATGTTGAGCAAATCTTTGACAACCGCAGGTGATTCAAGTTTTTGTCCAACCAAAAATAAAATGGACATAATATATCGTACTTGATGCCACAAAAACCCAGTGCCTTTGAGCTTAACCTCATAGAAATCATCATCCACGTGCTGAATGTCAAAAGATAATATCTCACGCGTGTAATGCTGTAAATTTCTAGCTGGATCCAGCAAGCAAAAATTTCGAAAATCGTGAGAGCCAATCATATAGGAAGCCGCTTCTCTCATCTTCTCCAAGTCTTGTTTATCTTTTTTGAAAAAGTACTTGTAAGTTCGTGAGGTACAGTCAAATCGAGCATTAAAAGTAGGCGAAACAGGTGCCCATGCCAAAATGCGAATGTCGTCGGGGAGAAAACTATTAATCATATTGATATAGGGCAGATCGCGCTCGTCTTCAAGCGACGCTGTTGTTTTACGTTTTGTACTTCTCACATTGAGAGAAATGACTTGCCCAAGACCACTGACCCCCTTATCAGTACGTCCGCCTCGACTGTAGTTGCAATCATTTGGGTTGGCGATCAAACTGCATTTTTGTAAAGCTTTAAAAATTTCTTCTTCCACAGTGGAGTAACTTTTTTCTTTCAAGGATGCGAATCCAGAGTAATTCCAGCCAAGATAAGCAACTTTTAAAGCAATCTTTCGCTGTCTGTACTGTGTAATATCAAAGGGACGTCTCGATTTCTTCTTGAGGTTAGTGTAATTGAATGATTCAGTTTGATTCAGTTTACTTTCGAGTTGTTCTATTTTTTTGATTAACTGAGGTCGGGATAGTTTGTCATAGTTGGAGGTCAATTTGGTTTGGCTTCCAAGACCAAGCAGATTGCGTAAATTAGAAAGCAAATGCCTCATAAGCAAAGACAAAGACTGTTTACATAAGCCACGCTCAGTAAGAAGTTCAGTATCAGGTTCCGACAACTTGAGTTTTTTTTTTAAAAAAAGTAATGCCAGATCTCAGTGAAAATCTCTAAATAAAAAGCACACATATCAATGTATGGCTTTTTTTTTTTTTTTCCCTTAAACTACATTAAAAAAAGAGCATACTTAAAGACATAATAAAAAAAAAAAGAAGAAAAAACAAAAACATAAGAAAATAGTTACTTTTCATTACATCCCTACTAATTCTTTCATTTTTTCGTAATTCAAATCCAGTTTCTTTTTTGTCTCTATTAACCCGTCCAAAAGTGGTTCGTAATCATTTATCTGTAGCTCTGGTTCTTTAAAATTGTCTGCAAGCCCTTGAATGTCATCAGAAATATGTTCCAAACGAAAAAGCAACATCAATTGAATCAAGAACAGTACTACAAAGGTTACACATAACAAGGTATTTAACTGAATAGGAAGTTTTATCCAGCTGTCTGTACATTCAATAGTCCAATCTGGTCCTAGTTTGAGCATTTTTAGCAAATCTTTGTCCTGTATCATTTCGGTAGCTAAATCGAGATTTGACAATATGTGATCTATATGGTTATAATATCTAGATTGATCATAGGCAGCATTGGTTTCAATGATGGCTAAAAAAAGGGGGAGGGGGAGGGGGAGGGAAAAGTAAATAAAAATACAAACAAGATTTATAAAAAATGTCTTACAGCTAACCAGTCCAGATTTTTTAAAAACAACTTCAAAAGTAACAAGCACGCGTACTTCTTGAGCATTAATACACATAATATTTGTTCGAGACTTGATAGAGTAAACTGCACCCATGGGTGCACCGGGCATTAATTTTTCTATAGTAGCGCATGAATAATATGGCAATCGATTATGTTCTCTTTTTTCTTCAAGTAAGGTTCTTGTTAATTTTGCATCTAAATATTCAACAATTAAAAAAAGTAAGAAAGAAAGAGAATCTTTTGTTACATACGTGCAGTTGACGATTTTACTATTCTTGTCGCAATAATTTTTCTTGAGTTATCTACCCAATCTTCTAACTGAACGTCTTTGAAAAAAAAAAAAAAAAAAAAAAAAAAAAAAAAAAAAATAAT
>JNDS01002917.1:0-16480 GCA_000697035.1 Rhizopus stolonifer B9770
ATTTTTTCCCTTATTCGGTCTTCCGTCCCCCCCCCCCTCCTCATTTTATTGACTATAAAATATGCATAAATTATCAACTTTTTTTTTTTTTTTTTTTTTTTCTTTGGTTGCTAGCGCAATAAATCTTGAGAGGACTGACTGTTTAGATTTATTGGATATAGGATATTCAGCGATTTATTCAAAAACGAATTTTTTTTTTTAATAAAAAGAACTCTTTTTTTTTTTTTTTTTTTTTTTTTTTTTTCGTGCCGACACGACATTATGGAAAACGTAGATCTAGAAGATCATGATTTTCAGGCACCCATTGTATCTTTAACTAACGAGTCTCCAAGAAAAAGAGCAGTTGAAGAAGAAGAGGAGGAGGAAGAGGATAACCCAGAAGAACATCTCAATTGTACCTTATGCGAAAAAGCTTGGACAACGCAAGGATCTCATCGCATAGTTCATTTGAAATGTGGCGATGTGTTTGGGAAAAGGTACAAGACAAGAGAGGAAAGGACAATTTGTAAATGACAAACAAACTAGTTGTATAGATAGTTATGTAAAAACCTTCAGTTCTTGTCCAATGTGCGGGTAAACACCAGTGACAGAGTTTTTTTAATCTATTCCTTAGTCTCATGCACCCTGTTCTTTAGAAATAAAGCAGACAAAAAGGAAGCAAGAGTTATTTGGCCAACAAAAGTAATACATGAGGATGAAGTTGAAATGAAGCGATTAAAGGATGCCTTAGAAACGTCAAAGAATGAACTCAAGACTTATTTAGAAGAAACTTTATTTGTTCAAAGGCAGCTTAAGGAATGTCGAAATGAATTATCTCTGGCTAAAGCAATGGAAGAGATCATTTTGAAACCACCACCATCAGCTGAAGAGCTTGTTGATGTTACTGCGCAACCAAAAGAATTTAAACTATACCAAAAATTTGTTTCAAGCACAGAGGTAAAAAAAAAAAAAAAAAAAAAAAAAAAGCTTGTTTTTGGCACATGTCTTTATATACTGAGATTAATACTTGTCCAGAAATACCGTACAGCAGAAGTTTTGCCTTTGTTTGAAATGATAGTTGTATCAGCAGAGCAATCACGAAATAACACACATGGAATAAGAAAAATTAATATGTTTGATTCAAGTACAACGGAGTATATTGGGCTACATCTAGGTCAGATAAAAGACTTGAAGACTTCTTCAGAAAAGTGTATGGCATTATCAACAGGACTTGACAAGACATTAAAGTTGACATCTTTAACTAATAATGTCACTGTTCAGACGTAAGAAAAAAAAAAAAAAAAAAAAATAGAAGGGCTAAAAGGGAACTGAAATGTGATACTTAGTCTCTCTTTAATAGTTATACCCTTGGCATAGCAGGATGGTCGTGTGCCTTTGATGAAAATGACTCAAACTTACTCTACTGTGGTCTGGCCAATAACACATTAATGGTCTATGATATACGTAACACAAAAGATCACTTGCATAAATTAAAGGATTCTTCATCACAAATATCAGCCCCTATCCATTCGTTGAACGTTGCAAAGGCAGATAACACACATTCATCCGTATTGTGCTCCAATTTAGTTAATAGTTATGAATGGGAATTTGGAGAAAACGAGCCACGTTATACTCCTATTGAAACTACCCAAGGTAAGAAAGGAATATTTACGCCTTAAAAAAAAAAAAAAAAAAAAAAAAAACACTTTGTATTTTTAGGATTCAAGCCATTTCATTCATATTACCGAGACGGAAAATTATTGAGTAGCCTAAGGAATAAGGACATAACAGAATATGTTATGAGTAGTAAATCCGGTACAAGCGCCTATTGCTCTGATTGGTCTTATACCAACAATAAGAAGCAGATGTCATTAGCGAGAAATTGCTTTTTCGAAAGAAACAATGACACATTTATTTGCTTTTCTGAAGGAGACCAAGTAAAATACGATTTAAATGCAATTGCCTTAATTTCTGACCTTTATTTTTCTTCTCCAGATCAAATGTAGAAATCGAGAAATGGAAATACAAAATATAAAAGCAAATGGATCAGTACTTGATATAAAGCATTGTAACGTAGATGATGATGAAATTTTAATTGCGCTATGTGAAAATGAAGTTTGTATTTATAAGTACATGTAAAAAATGAAACACTCCCCCTCCTCACCCGCAAAAAATGTATAAATCTTCCCCCAAAAATCAAATGTTCATCTATAAAACTCAAAGCAGAAAAAAAAAAAAAAAAAAAAAAAAAAAAAAAAACGCGAGTTGGAATGCCGAATCCGATCTGTTTGTGAACAATGAATACATTATATCTTCCAATTATATTCTGTAAAAGCATGAATAGAGATTTGGACTCATTGAAATAAATAATACAATAATAATTGGACAAGTAATATATATATATATATATACATGCACTTTCTTTTTCTAATTTTTTAAAGCTTTGGTTATCTTTTCTACCACATGGAACTTACAAACAAGCATTTTGCTTTATTAAGCGCGAGTATAGCGTCTGTTGTAGCCGCACTTTCTCTTAAAAAACTGACGAACGAATCGAGAAAGACGCCACTTTTAACAAACAAATATCCAATTGGTCATGTACAACAGTATTCAGGTATATTACCATATAGTCAATGTCAGCTTTACTTACATATCATTCCAACTCTAAAGGTAATTCAGCTCCCCTTAAAGACCCATCCCATCAAGCGGTTAGGCGAGCCTACAGAAAACTATATCATGTTGGCAGTGAAAATGTTAACCATGTGTATACGCTTTGTATAAGCCCCGGTTTAGAAAGATTTGATGTAAAAAGTTGGCCATATAGTGTTTGCAAGAATAGAGTCATTAGTGGTTACCGCAAGTAAAAAAAAAAAAACAAGATGATGATAAACAGCTATTTTTTTAAAATTATATATTTACATCATCTATCTTACTAGCAACAATTTCTTGAAGAATACGAATGAAGATAGAAAACAACTTGAAAGCTTGCTTCCATCTTTTTTATTGCACGATTTCGATGATATACTAGAACAAGAAGCAAAAAAGTGTATATATAAGCTAGCTAGTCAGATGAAATCAGGCCAGATCATTGATTTAAATGCTTGTATGCACTCGGCTATCGTCAATGCCATTTTCTCTGCTGCTTTTGGTAGTTCAGATATCGATTCTTGTAATTTTGAATTGTTTCAGGAGATTTTGTATATACTCGAAAAGCACAATTATTCGAAAAGGTCATCAGAAATTCTCAAGCCTCAAGAGTTGGATATAATCTCTAGCAGAGAAAAGGATTTACTTTTACGTGCTGATTTTCGGCCTTTGGTTCATCGACTGATTGAGCTTGCTCGAAAAAGTAAACAAGACAGTATAGTTAAGCAGCTGTGTTCGCCCCAAGTAGCCCCGTGTATAGATAAAGATAAAATAGTTCATATTATAGGTAATATTCCTTAACTATCGATGCATTCAGCTAAACTTTACTTGTAACTCAGAGGAGCTATTTTTAATCAATCGCGAAACGTTACATATGAAGATCAAGAGAATCTATCAGTATTTGTCATTTGAGGGGACGGATACACAGGAGAAGTTTGTTATGTCAAAGAAGTTTTTTGCTTCAACTTCTGAAGAATTTAATTCTTTATCTCAAAAGGATTATGCTTGGTATGACTCTAGATATGCCTGGAGTCTCTTTCATAATAACTCTAATGCCAGCGATGGTAATTCTTTTTTTTTGTCAATTTATTTACTGATTCTTCTCTCTCTCTCTCGCTTTTAGCTAAAGGTTTTTCTTTTATTATCGACAAAGACAGTAATGCACCTAAAGGAGTTGTGATCTCGAGCAGCTTACATAAATTACAAAATGACACAAAGACATCAAAAGTTTGGCCCGAAAAATCCCCGTATAGCGTTCTTCATTTCTTTTGCAATTTTAAGAAGCAAGGAATGGTATATAGAGATCATTTTAAATGGAAAAGCGTTCATCTTGGTGTTTCTGTAGTATATATAAACTTTCCGCTTTATTCAAGATGTGCTGGCTAATTTTTTTTAATACTCTAGGAGCCTTTTAATACAACCAATGGAAAATACACATCATTGACAGAATTTGAGAAGGAAAAATAAAAAAAAAAAAGAAAAAAAAAAAAAAAAAAAAAAAAAAAAAATACCACGAAACGAACGGCTACAGTATGGTAAATAACGCTCTTTTTACCAAAAGAGTCTAGTTTCTAATGCACTAAAAAATAAAAAAAAAAACATGAGATTTTTTTCTGATCCTTGATCTTGGATTACATATGAATATGATCTGTGTTACTGAATAACTCAGTTTATTCCAAGAAGACGGCTGTTCTTGAATAAGCAGGATTTTTATAATCCCAGTTGACAACTTTATTATGTGAAACGTTGTTGTAAATTGGATAATTACTTTGAAAGCTCATTTCCTTCTTCCACCGCCTCTTTCATATATACATATCAATATATACAGTAATGGAATACTATCAAGAGATTATCAAAAAAATGGAAAGACCCGAAAAATACATCAGTATCTTGGGAGTTGCAGTGGCCACTGTTGCTGCCACATTGATAGTCAAAAAAGCTATTACCAAGAGAAATGGATTTTCAGAAGGAACAGAGATACCCTCACCCAAGGGTGATTACTTTTATTTGGGTAAAGTTACAATATTTACAGTGAACTTTGTCGACTAAATTGGATAAATAGGCCATCTACCTTTACTTGGAAAGCGACCAGGAAAGACCATCACAAAATGGCATAAAGAACTAGGGCCAATTTTTAAAATCAAGGTGGGTGTTCAAAACTGGGTATTTGTGGGTGATCCTGAGGCTGCCCATGAGCTTCTTGTCACAAAAGGTATTTCTACTTCTGGCCGACCTTTCATGACCTTCTTGTCCAAAATTAATTCTCCCGGAGAAAGGTCAGTGGGTCCAGTGTAAAAAAAAAAAAAAAATGTTTAACTTATCGAGTCATATTAGAGGTGTCATCTTTGTAGATTATAGCAAAAAGTGGAAGGAAGCTCGAAATGCCATCTTGCATATATTATCACCCAAATCAGTGGAAAGTTTATCCCATGTGCTCGAACGAGAGTCTCAACAGGTAGTCGATCTCATGAGAAAGCAAGCAAGAGAGAATCCAGAGATAGACCCTGGTCTGTTTGCTCGTTTGGCTGGTATCAATCTTATGTTGGCCATTGCTTATGGTGTTCCTGGAGCTAAAAACGTCGAAGAACCCACCTTTAAAAAAATAGAATACTTTGCAACCATGGCCATGGTGTTTTCCAGTCCATCCGAAGATTACAGTGTCATACTTCCAAGCTTAAAATTCTTGGATTTCATCTTTAGAAAGGAAAAGAAAATGACAGATTTTAGAGATAAAGAGTTTCATCCATTTGTCAGGGAGATTATGAAATTAGCGCGTGAAAGCAAAGAAGACAGTTTAGTCAAAAAGATGGACGAAATCAAGGAAGAGTATCAATTGGACGAAATGAGTGTTCTTTGCCTTTTAAGTAATTTTTTTTTTATTTAACATACCACTCAACTTTAATTTTAAAGGTGAAACACTCACTGCTGGAACAGACACAACAGCCGTAAGTACTGCATGGGCTATAGCTGTTCTTTGTCATCATCCAAATGTACAAAAGAAAATATGTGATGAACTTGACGTCTTTATTAAGAAGCATGGCCGTCAACCAGTCTTTGCGGATAGAGAGGAGCTTCCTTACTTTGCTGCATTTGAGAAAGAGTGCCTCAGATTCCGAGCACCAACGGACATTGGTCTCCCCCATAAAGTTCTCAAAGATGGTAAAAAAAAAAAAAAAAAAAAAAAAAAAAAAAAAAAAATATAAAACAGTTTCACTAACAAATTTTCAGTTGTTTACAAGGATTATGTTATTCCCAAAGGTCATATCATTTACGTAAATATCCACACGCTACACAACGACCCCAATCTTTTCATGGAACCTGAAAAGTTTATGCCTGAGCGTTTCTTGAATGATACACGATCCATGTATGCTTCAAGTAATGGAAATATTCAAATGCGCGATCATTATGCATTCGGTTGGGGCAGACGTATATGTCCTGGTATTTACTTGGTAACCCAAATTATTTTCTTTTTAATCTGAAATGACTTATAAAACTTTTGAATAGGCCGAAAGTCAAATATTTCATGTTGTTACAAAAATAATGGCTGCCTGTACGATTGAGCCTGCTCTTTCGCCTTCCGGAGACAGAATTTATCCTGATTTGGAAGATGTCATTGACACTGGTGTCACAGTTGGACCAGTGCCGTTTAAGATACGTCTATTAGAACGACAAAACAGAGTTGTTCCTTAAACAAGAATAAACTTTTGATTATTATCCTATGTATATAACCAGCTTGTCGATTCACAGTTTTTTTACTTTATAGATTTAATATTTTTTTTTTTTTTTTTTTTTTTTTTTTTTTACTCAACACAGCCATTCATAAAATCTACCTTTTAACAACAGCTTTCTCACTGCCTTGTGCGAAATATTTCGGGACAATGCGTTTATAAGTGAGATGGCGTCTTTTTTTTTTATATGAGTTGCTACTGATTTTAGATAATTTGAATTTCTTTAAAATTTCGCAAAGTTGATCTGTGACAGCTTCAACTGTCAAGGTTAGTTCATTGGCTAACATTTTGAAAACAAAGACAGTATGCACGTCCTTAAATATCAATCTTCGACCCTTGTGTTACTTGGAGATGGTGGTATTAGAAACACCTCCTTGGTCAGAATCGTTTGTCATTCCGTTCCATTCTTTGATCTTGCGTGCTGCTGTTGAACTTGAAAGTTCTACCTTGATAACCGCTTCTCTAATGGACAGGTGTTCAAATTCCCGCATTAAATTTACCAGGTTTACTACCTTTGGCTCGTTTTTGAAATATACGACACTCGCATTTTTGTAACAGCTGTCAAAATTTCTTTGGAAGATGCACTATTTTGTTTTGTTTTGTTTTGTTTTTTTTTTTTTTTTTTTTTTTTTTTTTTTTTTTTTTTTTTTTTCATCTTTTTTTGTTCAGCGTTTATTGCTTGAAGTCTTTCCCAGTCCATGTAAGATTGGTCAATAACTGGTACTGCTTGGCCATTCATATTAATGTTAACGTTCATGTTGAAAAAAGAAAGCTTTAATGTAATGCCAAGAAAACAAATTAAAGAGGTATTATGACCATGATTAAATATATAAATGTCTTATTTTTTTTTATTAGTTGTTCCATTTTTTTTCTGGACCAACTTATTTTCTTCAGCTGTATAACAACTGAGCATTTATTAAATTCATAAAAATTCTGCTTGATCTCATAGATCTTAATGGAGATCTAAAAGGGAGCTATTTAGTATACTATGCATAAATCAAAACCGGTGATGAGGAGAATCGAGAGCTGTGACTACAAACTGATGTTATGCCTCTATGTTCACTTGATTAAACCCAATTGAACAGTTCTGGGCAATCTCAAAAGGAAAATCGAAACGCCACAAGCTGTTGACTGAAGATAGAATTGCTGAGGCATGTTGCTAGTCATTCTAAACGACAAATCAGTCAATGTTATAGTAAAACACCATTCTAATTGTTTTCAAGTTATAAAATAAACATCATATTTAGGTCAATTCGATTTTTTTTTACTGTTTGATTTGTGTGCAATCTGGAATTTTATTTGTACGAAGTAAAAATTTTGTCTGTGCAATTCTTTTTTAGATGTGTGCACTCAATTTCCGAATTAAGTGTACCACTCTCACTGTATCACTAGTGTGACATAAAACAAAATTCTTGCAAATTCCCAAGGATTAAGCTAACCTAAACTATTCATGCACTTTTTTTTATCTTTTCTTTTTTAAAGAGCATTCAAATAAAATTTATCAATTGAAGATCAGGCTTGTTTTTCTATCAACATTGTTACAGTTTAACTGGAAGCTTTGTAACACATTTTATTCTGTGAAACTCATTAAATAAGATGTTTTAGTTTTATTCTTCTTTCTTTTTCTTTTATGCATAGAATATGGAATATTGTCAAGGAATCCTAAAGAAAATTGAAAGGCCTGAAAGATACACTACTATTCTTAGTGCTGCGATCACTACCGTCGTAGCAACGTATTTTATCAGAAGAGCCATGAAAAATGCCATGAAATACAAATCTTTGGGGATTGAGGAAATACCTTCACCAAAGGGAGAGTGGTTCTTTTTTGGTAAAGAAAAAAAAAAAAAGAAACATACTATAAACTGAACCGAATACAGGGCATGTACCGTTAATGGGCGGAAGGCTGGGAGAGACTGTCACCAAATGGCACAAGGAATTAGGCCCTATATTTAGAGTCAGGGTTGGTAGCCAAAATTGGGTATTTGTTGGAGACCCTTTAATCGCTCATGATCTTCTTGTAACAAAAGGCATAGACACTGCCGGTCGACCTAAACTTACTTTTTTGACTGAGATCAATTCCCCAGGTGACAGGTAATAGTGCCTGAGATCACAATACGGTCATTAATACAAAGTTTAGAGGTGTCATACATGTAAACTACAGCAAAAAGTGGAAAGAAGCTCGAAATGCAATTCTCCAAATTTTATCACCCAAGTCTGTGGAAAGTTTATCTCATATACTGGAACGAGAGGCACAAAAGGCTGTGAATATCATGATAGAAAAATCAAAGCGGGATCAAGAAGTCGATTCACATGTCCTTACTAATCTGGCAAGTATGAATCTCATGTTATCCCTTGAGTTTGGTATCCCTGGTGCAGCAAGTGTTGATGAGCCACTATTTAATAAAATGGTCCGCTTTACAGAACAGGTGTTTAAATTCTCCAGTCCCCAGGAAGACTACAGTACGATCTTTCCTAGTTTGAAGTTCTTGGACTTCATCTTCAAAAAAGAAAAAAGAATGATCGAATTTAGAGATAAAGAGTTTCATCCTTTTATCCGAGAAATCATACAGCTTGCCCGTGAAAGTGAAGAGGACAGCTTAGTGAAAAAGTTGGACGAGATTAAATACGAGCACCATCTTGACGAACAGAGTCTGGTTTCCCTTTTAAGTAAGTCACGCTGAAAATGAATAGAGTGTACTCATTCTGGTGAAAGGTGAAATACTTGTTGTGGGTACCGATACAACAGCCGTTGCTACTGCATGGGCTATTGCTATTCTCTGTCTTTATCCTGAGGTGCAAAAAAGGATCTGCGAAGAGGTTGATACTTTTATAAAAAAACATGGCCGTCAACCAATGTTTTCAGATAGAGAGGAGCTACCTTATCTAATAGCCTTCGAGAAGGAAAGTATCAGATTTCGCCCACCTTTGGATATAGGATCACCACATACAGTACTTAAAGATGGTAAGTAACCTTACTAAATAGTCGTGACATTAAAACCATTCTTGGAAACTCTCTGTAGTTGCTTATAAGAACTACATTATTCCCAAGGGACATGATATCGTTATAAACATCCATACGCTACACAACGACCCCAATCTTTTCATGGAACCTGAAAAGTTTATGCCTGAGCGTTTCTTGAATGATACACGATCCATGTATGCTTCAAGTAATGGAAATATTCAAATGCACGATCATTATGCATTCGGTTGGGGCAGACGTATATGTCCTGGTATTTACTTGGTAACCCAAATTATTTTCTTTTTAATCTGAAATGACTTATAAAACTTTTGAATAGGCCGAAAGTCAAATGTTCCATGTCATTACAAAAATATTAGCTGTATGTACCATCGAACCTGCTCTTTCACCCTCTGGAGAAAAGATATATCCCAATTTGGATGAATATGTGGATACGGGCGTTGTAATTGCTCCAGCGTATACCAAAATAAGACTAGTTGAACGAGAGGATAGGGCCATTTCTCAATAATAGTAAATTTATAACTTATCCAAGATTTTTAAAAAAAAATTCGGCGAAACAATCATTTGTGTCCTACTCCATTAAGATTTCTAGACAAAAGTTCTATTTTTTTTTTTTTTTTTTTTTTTTTTGTACATTCGCGTACTTTTAATATCGAGCAAAGTTTAAGCCTCTTCTGCTTTGCAATTTCGCTATAATTTAAGAGAAAGTTGATGAAAAAGAGCATACAGATCATATTACTTACGAATAGCAATGTCAATACAACAGAGAGCTGAAGATTATCTATTGTGGATAAAATTTATCGCGTAAGCTATGTGATACAACTTATTCGTATTGAGTTACTCATAAATCCCAAAAACAAGCTAAATCTTCCCGCATGACTAAGTATTTTTACTTTAAATCGAAAGAATAAGCAAAGATCTCGCGCGGCTTTTATGACATTTAAATTGATAAAAGTACCACAAAATATGGAATTCTGTGATAAGTTATATTCATCTTGACGTATTTTGTATTTAAGCTTTTGATTTGTGAAACTTTATAAATTAGATATTTTTTTGTTCTTTTTATCTCACCCTTTTTCTTCTTGGTACAAATATATATTCAGATGAATAAACTCGAAAAACACGTTGGTATACTGGGATTTGCCGTGGCTACGGTTGTCTTCACTCTTTTTGCCAAAAGGGCGATTAAAAAATCTATGAAATATGAGTCGCTTGGAAGTGAAGAGATGCCTTCACCTAAAGGAGAATACTTTTACTTGGGTAAATAGATAGAAAGTATCAATGACGGTTCTCTTTGATACTAATAGAATGTAGGACATTTGCCTTTGCTGGGAAAAAGAGTAGGAACTACAATTACCAATTGGCACAAAGAACTTGGTTCCATTTTTCGACTCAAGATTGGTGCTCAAAATTGGGTAGTTATTGGCGATCCATTGGTTGCTCACGAAATTCTTGTTACAAAAGGAATTGCAACTTGTGGCCGGCCCGAGCTCACTTTCTTTACCACTATCAACTCGCCAGATAACAGGTAGTGGTTTTAACTATATAAACTCGCTTGCTAATACAGAATTGTAGAGGTGTTTTGTTTGCCGACTATAGCAAAAAGTGGAAGCAGTCTCGAAATGCAATTCTAAGCATTTTATCACCAAAATCAGTAGATAGTTTGTCTCATATATTAGAGCGCGAATCTCAAAAGGCAGTGAATATCATGAAAAAACAGGCGAGTGAAAATCAAGATATTGATCCACAAGCTTTTACTAGTTTGGCAGGAATGAATCTTGTATTGGCCATCGCGTTTGGTATTCCAGGTGCAGATAGTTTGGATGAGCCCGCTTTTAAAAAAATACGACACTTTACATACCAATGCATGAAATTCACTAGTCCATCCGAGGACTACAGCGCAATATTTCCCATTTTAAAGTTTTTGGATCCAATCTTTAGAAAAGAGAAAAGAATGGTCGATTTTAGAGATAAAGAGTTTCACCCTTTCATGCGAAAAATCATCAAGCTTGCCCGCGAAAGCAACGAAGACAGTTTAGTGAAGAAACTAGACGAAGTAAAAGAAGAATATCAAATCGATGAGCAAAACATTGTATCTCTTTTGAGTAAGTTTTTTTTTTTCTTTGATATATTCGAAGCAAATTGATATACAAATACTAAAATTTTGAAAGGCGAAATTCTTGTTGTAGGTACTGACACAACCTCAGTAAGTACTTCCTGGGCCATTGCTATTCTTTGTCGACATCCCAAGATTCAAAAAAAAATCTCTGACGAGATTGATATGTTTCTAAAGAAATATGATCGCCAGCCATCCTTTGCGGATAGGGACCAGCTTCCATACTTTGTTGCATTTGTTAAAGAATGCTTTAGGTTCCGTACACCAATAGATTTGAGCTCTCCACATAAAGCAATCGAGGACGGTAAGCTTACAGTCAATGCAAATAGTCTCTAATTGCCCATAGTTGCTTACAAGAATTATATTATTCCCAAGGGTCATTTTATCTTTGTCAACATACACACATTGCATAATGATCCCGATCGTTTCTCAGAACCTGAAAAGTTTATGCCTGAGCGTTTTTTGAATGACACAAGATCCATGCATGCTTCAAGTAACGGAAGCATTCAAACACGGGAACATTATGGCTTTGGATGGGGCAGACGTATTTGTCCTGGTATTTACTTGGTAAAGTCGGCATAATTTCTCTTCAAACAGATACTCATAAAATGAACTTTTAGACTGAATGTCAAATATTTCACGTGCTTACGAAAATTTTGGCAACATGCACTATCGAACCTACCATTTCCCCAGAAGGCAATAAGGTATATCCTGATTTGGAAGAAGTTGTCGATACAGGCTTTGTTATTGGCCCCACACCATTCAAAATACGCCTGGCCGAACGAGAAAATAAGATTGTTACTTAATGCTGTAGCCAAAATGTTACCATGTCAACTTTTTGAACCATCAAAAACCCACAAAAATAATATTTATAATATTTATAAAGTACATTTTATTAAAAGAGACTCTAAATAGCCAATGTATAAAAAAAAAAGCTTTATCTAGTAAGCAGCAGCCAGACCTTCCTTTCTAGGGTCGCTAGCAGCATGTAAAACACCATTCTTGAACCTTCTAATTGCCTGGGAAGCCGAGACAGTACCTGTTTCAGCCAAGTTTTGCAGCTTTACGATTAAAAACGTACTTGATTAGTACTTCTATATTTAATTGAAGTTTTGTTTACCTGGTGGCCCTTCTTTACCAATGAGTTTAATGTCTCTTCACTGTATCCTGTCTCGAATCCCACAACGTTGGGAAACAGTTGGTGATGAATTCTGGGTGCTTTTACAGCTTCAAATAAATCAGCACCAAAGTCGTATGTGTTTAAAATAACCTATCAAATTATGCTTTAGTAACAATGGTAGTTTTACTTTTCTTTGCACCTACATTCAATGTAGCAGACAATATTTGAGAGCCTCCCGAGCCTCCCACTACAAGATCAAGTGTGTTGTCTTCGTTTTCTATGACTGTTGGTGTAATGGTAGACAGAGGTCTTTTTCCGGGTTCTAAAAGAGATAAAGTACGTGATATTAGATTCCTTTTCCTTATTTCAAACTTCCAAAATGAGTTACCTGCATAGTTGTATATGCTTGGATATAAACCAAAGTTATTAGGAATACCTGGTATAGAAAAGTCATCCATTTCATCATTCATTATGATACCTGAAATAGGATCCATGAATTTCGCACCAAACTTAAGATTTACAGTGGATGTTAAAGAAACTGCACCATCATCTTTATCTACTACTGAAAGATGCATAGTACCATGAGGATCCTTGGTTTCAAATTTTGGTCCATAGTATAAAGGACCGTGTGTATTGTCCTGTGTAGAAATGTTATATACATATACTCTTTTTTTTTTTTTTTTTTTTTTTTTTTTGTTTACGTCAGATATATTTTTACGGGCAAAATCGGCCCAATCTTTACTGATAATCTCTTTTATGCGTTTTTCGTTATCAAGAAAGTCAGGATCTCCTATTTCAGTTCGGAATGCATATCCAAATTTGAGCGCTTCGATGATGCGATGTACGTTTAAAGCAGTTGGCCCTTCTTCGTAAAGGTTATAAGGCTCAACCATATTTAGAACACTAAGAAGAATTGGGCCGCTTGTAGGTGCCGAGCAAGTGATAACTTTTTTCCCGTGATAGTATGTATCAACTGTAGAGCGGATCAAGGGTTTGTAGCCTTTCATATCTTCTAGAGTCAAGATGCCGCCTAAAGCCTGTGTCGCATTGACCATGGTTTGAGCAATAATACCCTGAACTTAAAATTAGTCGCATATATCGTGTTACAAACTGTTGTACCTCATAAAACACATCTGCACCTTGCTTTGCAATTGTTCTCAAAGATTTACCCAGTGTTGGTCTTTTGATTATATCACCTGATTGGGCAATGACTCCCGTGGGAGCATAGACTTCTGAAAATCCAGCTGTGGTCTCAATCCATTCCTTAGACGACTTGTTTTATGCATTAGTCAGGTACTACATGATTAAATCTCGTGTTTAAATTACCAACAGCTTGCTGTATAATAGATCAGTAACTTCAAATCCTTCTTCAGCAACTCGAATAGCTGAGGTAAACAAATCTTCCCAGGGAACTTTGCCATGCCTTAGAAAGAATATAAGTAATTCGCTCAATAGTTTAGACTAATGTACCTTTTATGGGCTAATTCAAACCCTCTTATCTCCCCGCTATTAAAAGTAAATATGTGATTAAAGAGCTTTTTTTGTGTTTGACTTACGGTACTCCTACAGCTAAACCGCCAATTTGAGCTGCCATCGGGTCTCTGGAAAACATGTTTTTATGTGATCCAGCTGGGGCAGTTTCACGAAAATCGATAAACTCATAAGTTCCATTGGGTGAACGAATAAGCATAAATCCACCGCTAAAAGATGATAAGAATTTGTTTCTTGTGGCGGCTGACTCAATAAAAACTTACCCTCCGATACCTATTTGTACCAATAAATATGGCGCAATTTCATTCATGTATTTCTTTACCTGTGGCAAAGCTATTAACAACACCTATACAAAGAGCAGAAGCAATGGCAGAATCAACAGCACTCCCACCCTTCTTTAAAACTAAAAAGTCGTTATTATATTTAAACATATAGCAATTGAAATGATTTACTGTCAAGTCCTGCATCGGAGCACTCCTTTAACTCAACAGCAACAGCACCCTGTTTTCCAACAACCAAGTGTGGTTTAGTAATGCCACCTATAGTATATTTCATTAATATATTTATGTAATCGGTTATGTTATAGTACCAATTGGAGCGCCATAGCTTTGATAAGGCAGTGAAACCGCGACAAAGACTAATATAAACATGAAGGCGGCAGTGCCAGCTACAACGATCTTATAGCGACTCCTTTGCTTTACTGCCCTATATTCCAGGAAGGGGTCCGACTCTTCATCAAAAGATGCCATTACTAATTTAAAAAAAACGAATATCTAAAATGAAAAAAAAAAAAAAAAAGATAAGAAATGTTTTAAATGAAATCGCAGCAGACCTTTTCATTTGTCGTCACACGCCATTCTTCAGAACAATTGCTTCTCAAGGTTTCACTTCAAATGAAAGGATGATGTCATGCTTCTTTCGCTTGCACTGGTTACAAGTGAATTGACAACTTGGTATTACAAAGATGCATGTTCATACATATAAAAAAAAATCAACGTATGTAAATTATTATGATACAAAATTCCAACGAAAAAACATCCATGACAGAAAATACATGAAAGCAGTACTGTCTGTCTTCAGAAAGTAGCAAACGATACAGTCAGCAGATCACATCCATTTGGTAATGGGGATTTCAACCAAAAATTGACCGATGATTATCTTTTGGACCCTGCATTAGAGTATAGTATGCGTGAATACAATATACGATTTTCCTCTCGGTTAGACGATGTAATGTCTTGTGTTTTGAATACATCAATAAAAGAAAGGTGACATATCCTTTCAAACAATACAACCATAATTTTTGAGTTTAACAAAAAATCAAGATCCAAAATGTTTCATTAATTCCAATTAATATCGATACTACAATTGGTCGTCCCTTCTACACACGTTAACCCTCCTTTTTTTTTTTTAATTGTATGTTTTATTGTGTGCAAATTCAAAAAATTATTTTTCCTATTAAAACTGTCATGAGTATCTAATATACTTTTGTTGGTTAAAAAAAAAACTTACGGGAATTTCGATTTCACCAGCATCAATAGATTCGCAAAGGTCCTTGGGATTTTGACCGTCAACAGTACAACCGACGGAGAAAGCAGTACCGAGGATTTCCTTAACAGTGCCTTTAAGTTCACGAGCCAAAGACTTGTAACGCATGGTACGGGCAATTTCAATGACATCATCAATAGAGATGTTACCGGTGTGCTTGATGTTCTTTTCCTTCTTACGGTCACGGAGAGGTTCCTTAAGAGCCTTGATGACTAAAGAGGAGGCGGAGGGAACAACAGAAACTTGAGCTTGACGGTTTTGAATGGTCAATTGAACAGTGACACGAAGACCCTTCCAGTCCTTGGTGCCCTTGGCAATATCTTCACCAACCTTCTTGGGGGACAAACCAAGGGGACCAATCTTGGGAGCGAGAGCACTAGAGGCACCGACTTCACCACTGAATCAATAGCATTAGCACTATTTTATTTTATTTTATTTTTAAAAAAAAGGGCTTACCCGGTAGCACGAAGGTAGATGATCTTTACCTCACTGGGATCGAACTTGGGAGGCATTCTGTTAATGTATAGTATGTTGATTTAGTTTTTGTTCTCCTTTTTTTTTGTATTCCGTAATGGATGGATGTACTGAGGCGCTTTCTTACCTGTAGTATGTTGAGAAAGGGGGATTGTTACTGTCATGCACCTCTCCCAAGTCATTAAACTTTTCCTATCTTTCTGCTGGAGCAGCTTGACCTCACACATACGCCTTCTCTCTGGAATACTGTCCGGTCCGGAGAACAACAGTTTCTGGCCACCGTGCTTCGCCTTTATAAATAAGAAATTTATGCAGAACAAATGATTCCGCGGAAAATGTTTACAGTTTTGTTTGATGAGGCTATCATGAATATTTTTTTTTTTTTTTTTTTTTTTTTTTAAAAA
>JNDS01002920.1:0-15885 GCA_000697035.1 Rhizopus stolonifer B9770
AAGCAACTGTTTGTCAGAAGCCTGTACCGAATTAGCAACATCTTATCAAAATCATATTGTTGAAAACTTCGAGTCACGAATGATCAAGTATTTAAAATACAAAATTCAGCATAAGTTTATGCTAAGTGCCAATCTTGCTATCGATGTTTTCATTTTACTCGTGTTTGCTTTACATCTAATAGTCAATGGCCTCTAAAAGAATACATGATATCTCTGTACATTACGCTCATCAATTTATTTGCGGTGGAACCCCAACGTGGCCAAACACTGTGTCTGATCTAGGTGAAGAAAAAAAAAAAAAAAAAGCTTGTTACTAGCTTTTGTTTGCCACTAAAGAATCTTGTGCCAGAAAGGGTGACACTGATAACCTTAAGTAAAAATCCCGAAAAGTTTATCCCCGTTCTTTCACATATTTTATCGGAATATGAGGTAGAACATAAAAACCACCATTCTTTTGACGTTAGACGTCTTCCACTACCGCGTTTGTTTGTGCTTTTTCCTACTCCATCGCTACACTTTAGGTCAATAATGATGAGCGCACCGACATTGTCTGCTTTTTTTTTTTAAAAAAAAAAAAAAAAAGCCAGTAGAAACAAGCTACAACAAACAGTTGGAAATGTTTACAGACATCATAAACTTTAAGATGCTACGATTTGATAGGTATATATAATCATTTCAATGGTGGGATATGTTTTGAAAACAATTTAACTTGCTTCGTTTATGTTATAGCAAGGAGCTTGCCCCAAGTGGCAAAAATCAAACTTTATTTGGCAATTTAATCAGATCAGATGGGTTCTCTGTTGATTTGGTATTTTACAAAAGAAACAAAAAAAAAAACACCGGAAATTCATCCAATTTTGACCTTAAACTGGAGCACTTTAACCACGAAGAGGTTCAATCGTCCTACTGTCCAATATTCATAGATTCTGGGCGAAAATTAGTATTTACTGCGGTCAGTGGGTTGAGCACTAACACCCACACTATTATGCGTTGTACCACTAAGGAGTACTATCACTACACAGGATCTATAAAATATTCAGCGACACAAATAAAATTAAAAAAAAAAAAAAAAAAAAAAAATCATATTGAAGGAATCGAATCGCGCATCCCGACAACCAAGACCTCCAGTGTAGATGGATACTCTAACTACATGAACTACATACTTCAATACTTGAATAAGTTATTTGATTTCTATAACTATAAGACTGCAAAGTATCGGTTTTTCCTCTATCAGGGCAAGCAAAGAGCACCCGAAATACTTGTCAACATGCTAATTAATGGTGGATCAAAGTACAACAGAAAAAGACGAAAGCACAACAATAAGAAAAAGAAAGCTCCAAACCAGACTGACAGTACTACTGGGAGCGCTCTTAACACAAACAGACAATTGAAGTAAAGTGTGCTTTTATCCTTGCTAAGGTTGGAAGCTCTCCTTTTTTTTTTTGGGTAGAACAAATAGATGGCGTCCTCTAAAATATGAAGAAAGTCCCAAGAAAGTACCTTTAATTATTTTCGGCGATGACATGTTTGGCAAGGACGTCGTTAAGCTCAAGAATAACAGATCTGGTGTGACAGGAGTTTTATGGAGATCACTGAAAAAAAAAAAAAAGGGAAAGGGAGGGCGGGCTTATTGCGATTACGATAGATGAATACAAAACTTCAAAAATCTGTAACAAGTGCCGTTCAGAAAGTCTTGAGGCTGCTTCACATACTCGCGGTCAAGGTGTGCTGGAATGTAAAACCTGATCCACACTTTGGCAGCGAGACGTGAATGCGGCAAAAAACATGTTGTCAATCGGTGTGGATGTCTGGATTGGGGATGGGAAAACCTGAAGAATTTAAAAGGCAGCATTAAACGAAAATGAAAAATATCGCTGTACTGTACACAGCTAGTTCTTTCGGGGACCATAAAGATAATTACAGGTAAGGATTTCTTTAAATTTATAACTTTGTCTAAAAACCATCTTTCATATTTGATGATTTTCTATAATATATAGGTAAATGTCTAAATGTAAACTCTCATCCAGAAAAAAAATAACATCATCTAAATTTAGGGTAAAATCCTGTATCTGAATCTCTTATAATACTATTTGTATTTTTTTTTTTGCAGCGTAGGGTATGCTTTCCTTAGAATATTACATGTTTTGATTTGTCATAGAATTGAGTTCCATAAAGAATCACACAAAGAAAGACAGAGTGTAAACGAAAAAAAAAAAGGGGGGGGGGGAGCAATTTAAGTAAACATGTATATATTTATTCATAAACACCATTAGGAACAACGCGCTTACAGCCGTAGGCACTTCTTCCAGCATTACAATCAGCATAATGGTCACAGCATCTCATACAATAAGTACCATCATTAGGTTCAATCATGTTTACATAGTATCTATATCCGTGACACATACTAGAAGGAGGGGATCCTCTACCATGGTTGTCATATTGTCCTCCCTCATCTTTATCAGAAAGTTCCCATGAAGAAGGATTGAATTTACCAGTGACCTGCGAATAGCCAGCGGTCTCGTTCGTGAAATAATTAGCGGTGGTAATAAAAGTGACAGGAAGAGTAAGGGCACCAGGAGCATTGGCATTAGGTTGAGTACAGAAAGCATGAGCATTCTTTTCTGAATCGGCAATAGCATCAGTATCTACGACACCTCCATTGGCCTCCTTGTTACCGGGGCTGGGTGGCAAGAAGAGACAAAAGTCTTCGCCACTGGTAATTTGAGCTGTTAAACCGTAAGCATAAGTGTAAGTGGCAGTAGCTGTAGCGCTAGTGGTTGTGGTGGCAGCAATTTGGGTAGTAGTTGTGGCAGTGGTGGTGGGTGCGACAGGGATCTCTGTGGTCGTTGTAGACTTTTTGGTGAACTTCTTGGTTGTAGTCTTTTTGCTACCCTTCTTGGTTGTAGTCTTTTTGCTACCCTTCTTGGTTGTAGTCTTTTTGCTACCCTTTTTGGTTGTAGTCTTTTTGGCACCCTTCTTAGTTGTGGTCTTTTTGATGCCCTTCTTGGTCGCGGTCTTTTTGGTGGTTGCTTTCTTAACGGACTTCTTGGTGGTCGTTTTAGCTTTGACACAAAGCTTCTTGCCAGAAGTGACGTTACTACATTTACTATTGACTGTATTAAAAAGAAATGTAAGGAAATGTGTAGCCATTGTGTATATCTTTTTTTTTCAACTTACGACTTGTGTTTAACTTGTGTAATACGCTGGAAGAAACGCCTGCATGTTTAGCAAGTACACTACACTTTATGCAAATATGTAAGTAACAAAGAAAAGATTGTTATTTTTTTTTTTTTTAAAAAAAAAAAAGACATACAGATTTATCTGAGGATTTTGCGACGTAGTATTTTGAACATGCAACAGCAGCAACATCAACAGTGAAAAAGGTTGCAATACAGGCAACGGCGAGGGCAACAGGAGTACGCATGTTTAATGAACGGTATAAAAACTACAATTAAGAATTAAATAGAGAAAAAAAAAAAAGGAAAGAAATTGGAAGAGGGGTTTTTTAAAGGAGAGAGAGAGAGAGAGAGAAAGAAAAAACACTGAAAAAAAAAACTTTTCTTTTAATTGATTATGAGGGTTTTTATAATATTTTTGTATTGTTGCACATGTAAATATACAGTAACACTAATTGCCTTTTATCGAATATAAGTGGATGAATGTTTTAGATTCATGTGGTTGTGTTTTATATTTAGGGTAGCTGTTGATCTCTGTTACACTGAAAACGAATGAAAACGATAAATATGGAAAATAAAACCTTAATATTTTAAAAATAAACAGTAATACAAAAGAACAAGGGACTTTATTGGGTCGAAACGAGTGCGCTTGGTTTCTTTCTCAAGAAAACCTGTTGCGACCGAGGCCCTCTCTCTCCTTCGCACATTCAAATTTTCCTAATAAGGGAGACCTTGCGGTAGAGTGATTGTGTTTGAAATTCGAGAACTTTGGAAAATACAATCCAAGAATTTTATTCAACCAATCAAGAACTTTTTAGTCCATACAAACTTTTATTATTTTGCCATCAATAAAAAAAAAAAAAAAAAAATTGTATGTATGCTTGACTAAAAAGATATAGGGGAGGAAAGGAGAACATTTACTGTTAATTTTAAAAAGGAAAATAAAGCGTGACTCAGAGAGTATGAACTACCTTCAGACTTAAGATGATTTTTATATGTTATGCATTTCATTATAGTTCCTATTCTTAACCTTCATTTGTACAATTAAGACAATTTTTAGTTTCAAGTTTGAAATCAGATAACCTCGCCTATTAAAGCAGTTTACCCCTACACATTGATCTCTTGGACAATACAGATTGTTGTTCATAGATGTGCGTAAAGTAAATATCTCCTTACTTATCGGAAAACTATAGCAATTCATCAAGGTCTTTAAGCTTATCTCAGGGCTAAAAATTATTGTCTTGCATTAACTACACTATTACTATTTCTTAAGTAATTGTCATTCATAGGAAGAACATACCACCACTGGCCAAAGGCAGACTGTTTATCAAAGCTCAAGTGTTATGGTCATTGGCAAATTGATTTTAATATCCTGCAAAATCTTTTCAAATAAATAAAATAAATGCCGTGAAATCAAGTTTTGAGTAGCAAGTTCAAAGTATCTCGATTACTACTAAAAAAAAAAAAAAAAAAAAAAAAAAAAAAAAAAATAGGAATATTACAACTATAAATATATTTAACACATGTTGAAAAGAAGGTACACTCACTATGTTGTTATGAGATTACTAGATACTTCAAATCATCAATGGACTTCTTTTTGTTTGAACAGCTTAATACAACATCATGTACGCGTCCTAATAATGTCAAAATTTAACATATATTGTATCAGTATTGAAACTCGTATCAAATAAAACCACTTGTAACTCATTGCCTAAGTCTCCAACACGAATATAATTGAAGCAACATTCGTTGTCATATACAGCTATTAAATTTATTGCATAATTTATTTATTTTTTTTCTGTCGCCAAAGTATTGTCTGTATGATTTAGTTTTTAACATACGAATGCGAATGTCCTTTCTATCTAAAGCGTCAATTACTTTTTGTAGACTTCTAACTGAAGCTCCAGGGCCTGGAAATTCAAAATTGTTCGATATATATGCGAAACGCTTTGGTGCCACTTCATTTTATTTCGAATTGTGTCATGCATGACTTTACAAAATCTTTTTTTTTTTTTTTTTTTTTTTTTTTTTGGCAAAGTTACGATAGCTCCCATGAAATACACCAAGAGTCAAACACACTTGTCTGTAACCCGTATGGCAGTTGGCAATACGCCAAAGAGCACAATTGATTTAAATATAAACAAATATGGCGTTGTTTGCTTTTGACTAAAAGTTTGGATGGTTGAATAAATGATCAAATGTTTTCTTGTTTTCCCTATAAAAAAAAAACTGGTTCCGCTGTTATTACTATCTGGCAAATAGGGGTGCAAGGTCACCTAGAAAGTTTATTGATGCAGCTGAATCTCTTTAAAGTTTGCATTAATGTAGCTGCTTACTGGGCGTATTCTTTCAAAACCTTGTGAAAAAGTAAAAGGTGGCCCTTTTTTTTGTATAATTAGTTCCTACTCAATGGATTCAGCATGGCGAGAGAATACAATCTATTTTTAAAATTCAGGTCCAGAATCTGGGTTTGAGCTTGGGGGTAATGTCTACTTGGGAACAGCCTAAGATGACTTGTACCACCTAACAAAAATTTGAATAACCATATACGAGTTTGTATTGACTAGAAAGTTTTTGATTTTTTTTTGGATAGAAATTTTGAGCTTTAAACTTAAATCACTGTATTTGATTGTAAGCGACACTTGTTTTTTGAATGCAAGACAACAAGCTATGATCGCCCCTATCATAATTAGCGCAGTTGAATCGGAGCAGTAAGAACTGAGTTTTTTTTTTTTTTTTAGAAAAAACTTGGCGATCATGAAGAAATCGAGCGTCAATTGCTATACACAATGGACCGAATAAGGATAAGGGACATTCATTGTTTCTCTGTTTAGGGACTTGTTGGTAATACAAGGATTTAGTCTCTGAACGTGCCATTTTCTAGATTTTTTTTTTGTTTAACGGAGTGTCAATCTACAAGAATTCATCATGACATTAATTTAACCAAAACAAGGATTAAAGGGCGTTCTAAGGAGAAGAATAGGTTTTCATTATGAAAGTTTAAAAATAAGTACCTACAATAAGAAAAAATGCATTCACGTCATTCTCTTATAGCACAGGAGAGAATTCTATGTCCCTTTGTTTTCTTTCTATTTATAATTTTCTTTCTATGGAGTATAGCCCATATTGCCACATATTGCCACATAAAAAAAAAAAAAAAAAAAGAAGGAGTATTTAGTCTCTAGATTTACACGTTCTTCGATCACTCGTCAAGATGCGTTACATGCTCTAGTTGTGACATTCAAAAGTTTAAAAACGAGATATTTACCTTTACGTTTAAAACACAGTTTCATACAGTTTTTGGTTGTATTACGTGTTTAACAGACTTGTATAAATTAGTAATTAAAGATCGTTGTATTCGTTAGTTTTGCTCACTTATCGAACCACAAATATGTCACTAGCGGTTTCTGGGTATTCAGCGCGGGCCGTAACACGCATACACACATGATATAAGGTATTTTCAATGTGTAGATCTTTTTTTAGTACAAGAGTAATCCTTTTTAAAACTAGTGCAAATGTAGCCGTACTTTTACAACAAAAAGAAAAAAACAGATAACTGGTAAGTTTTAGGACATTACAAATAATCTTCAAACAACAGATACATGGTATCTTCTTTTGAGCACATCAAATCTTTTTTTTTTTTTTTTTTCTTGGCAAACAAGTTTTTCAATACAATCGTTACACACGCTCTTTATGTGAGACTAAATGACAGGGTGCAGATCTGGCATATTCCATTGGTTGAAGTAAGCTCTGATGATGAAAGTTTTCCCATTTTCTTTTTTTTTTAATTTTATTTTCCAGGAACGATTTACAAAAAGAAAGAAAAAAAAAAAAAAAGAGAAAAAAAAAATGAAACTATGTACTATGATGTTTTAATTCGTCGGTGGTATTTCCGATCCTTCTGGCTGTTGTGGCGCGTACTGCATTTGTTCAGGCATGACTGGTCTTTGCATCATGACTTGAGGTCCTGAGTTATTCATCATCATTTCATGTTGATAACGCATGACCATGGGAGCTCCTACCAAAGATTTTAGATAAACTTTTTATTATTTAAGTTACCTTGGTATTGATACACTTGTGGAGGCATCCCTTGTGGGACCATGGGTGATCTCTGTGGTGAAGGAAATCCTTGAGGAAATGGTGAGCCGTCTATTAAAAAAAACATGTGAGTCTAACATGTCGGTATAAATAGCAGATCTTTTACGAGGGGATATATTGTTCATTTGAGGACTATAGCCAACAGATGGCGGTGCCCCGTTAGGTGGCATAGGTGCAGATATAGGTACATTGGAAACAAACTAGTCAGAGTGAGTATTTTTTTAATGATAAAACAAACTTACTTGAGGACTCATGTAAGGAACACCGCCTTGTTGAACACCCATTTGTGGCATACCTGGAACGTACTAAGAAATTAGTAAAGATATCACTAAAAAAGATAATAGTTACTTGAGGATAATGGTATTGGGGATAACCATAACCATAACCAGGAGAAGGATATCCAGTAAAAACATCTTCGTCATAAGTGTTGAATTGACTAAATTGAACCCTATATGGTTTGACACCAAACGGCCAAGTGGGACCTACAGAACCAGGACTATGACCCTTCTTCAAAAAGGAAGGTTTGATTGCGTCCTTCATGGTGATAGGTTCATTAGCCGAATTCTTTTTTAATTGCTTTCCTCCGAAAAATGAGTTGGGGTCGTCCGGCTGTGTAAAGTTATTGCTTGGGACGAACGCGGCAGCAGTCGGATTGGGCTTAAAGGAAGATGCCTTTGCGTTCAATTTGAATGTAGATCCTGCAGCTGAATTGCCAGGCGTTGTTTGGGACTTGGGTGCTGTGGGCGCAGGCGAAGACGGCTTGTGGGGTTCCTTTTGAGCCACAGGTGGTGCAGAACTTGGGGGTGAAGTAGTAGGCGTGTCTTGCTTAACTTTCTTTTCGTCCAAAGAAGAGTGAGATCCGGCGGATGATGGGCTTGCGTTAGCGGACTTTTTTCCGGTGGATAACAATGGCAATAAATCAGCGGGAACAGGCACGTTCAGCTTAAAGGTCTGATGAAACATCATCAGTTCGGCTAATCTTCCGTCTTTTTCCTTTTTTTGCAAGGCTTGCTTTTTTGCATTGAGTTTATTTTTTTCCATCATGGCAAAGTGTCTAAAGGTATTGGCTACCTCAGATTCAATTCTCTTTGGCGATTCACCTTCTTTGGCCTAAAAAAAAAAAGGTTTTAACATTCCTGGATGAAACCACAATATATTACCTTTTCTTGTCCACTTTCGTTGGATTCTCTGCGGGATGTAGCCAAATTGGCGATGGGTGAAGATCCGTTTTTTGGAAGATCCGAACTAGTTTTGTTGACAGGAAGACTGGTCTTCTTCTGAGGCTCTTGCTTTTGTGATTGATTACGAAGAGCTGGAGGCACATATTTATCACGCGCAACAGCTCCATACAAATCTTCTTCATCCATACCACTACTCTCAATTGAAATACCACGTTCTTCCAATACGTGCACGTTGGTGGTCGAAGTCTTTTTTTTTTTTTTTTTTTTTTTTTTTTGTTAGTATATTCTAATGGATGACTAACTCACCTTTTGTATTTCGTTGGCCACTTTAATAGCACGCTTCTCACGATCTTTGAATCCGGGAGCTGATCTATCCAAAGGAGTTGTATAAATTTCCTCATTGAAGTCGGTTTTTAATCCAAATAACTTTTCATTCACAGCAAATTGATCCCAAGGTGCTTCGCCAGAGGAAGACGATTCCAAACTGCCGTCCAAAAGACCCAGAGCGTTATCTTCTTCACTGGGCGCCCACTTATGCAACTCTCTTTCTTTAGTCTCCAGCTTCCCACTGATATCAGTGTCCGTCTTGAAAGCTTTGTATGTTTGTCAGTTAACAACAAACTTTTTTTTTAAAAAAAAAAATTACTTACAGCTATGTTCCAATGCGCTTTCTGCAAGATTGATTGAAGTGATCGTAATTTCGACCAAATCCTTTGAATAAATCAACAATTTATGTATGATAGGGTTTGGGTTCGTCTTGTCTTGTGCAATAGGAGCTGTAGGATCAAATACTTTTTGTGCAAGGCTTAAGGCAACAGCCAAGTCTCCCTCGGTAGAAGCTCCATGAAATACGCCTCGAAACTTACTGCCATCTTTAACTGTAGCATCAACCACTGTACCCTTTTTTTTTTTATGGAGATGAGATTCGATATATATTTTTTTTTTGTCTTATTTTGCGCTTACAATCATATTTCCGAGCAAGAATAACATTCTGTCGTGCATCAATTTGACTGAATCTTGATCTTCCATAATTGCTTCATTATTGGAGTACGCGTTGTGATTGTTATTTCGTGTTGTGTTGTTTGTTGACCACTTTTTCAAATTATTGTTACCATTTCCACGACTTTTTTTTTTGTCGGGTCAGTTTACAGTTATAAAGCACACTTTCTCTTTCTTTACCTTTGTTTGAGATGCGGGCCACCTTCTTGTTTCTTTCCCTGTGATTTCGAGAAAGACATGTTTTTTATTTAAAGTGTTTTGCTATATTTCTGGGTTGTACAAAAAATAGTGAGAGAGAAAAAAAAAAATATAAAAAAAAAAGGGAGAAGACAAATGCAATACATTTTAAATGAATTATCCGACCCGCACTTGTTTCAAGCAGGAGGAGGGAAAAAAGAAACAGACTGATGAATTATTCACTTGCTATGACAAGTTTTTTTTTTTTTTTTTTTTTTTTTTTTTTTCCTTTCCTGGCTATTACATCTGATAAACAAAACATCTTGTTTACTTTTGTTGACAGTGTGTTTCGGAAACAAAACTTTGGCTTGTTCTTTCCCATTAATACTCCGTACAAGTGACTGTTGTTTAACCCTACTTCTTGAGGTCCCTTCCCAAAAACTTTTTTTTTTTTTTTTTTTCACCTTTACCATCAAAATGAATGTACCAAGAATCATTAGCTCTCAATTAAGAACAAAGGCACTCAGTCTCAGTGTTATGCCAAAATGTAATCCCAGAAAAGTTGAATAAACATGCATGGAACTGACTCCTTTTGTTAGTAAACTATTCAACAGTTGTAACAAAGACACCCAAAATAAATGTTATGCAAGAAATCGACAGACAACAAATTGAAAAAGCCAATACAGACGGACGTCGTGAACTGTTTGCACGCAAAAACGCTTCGGGTATTCGACCTGGCTCTGTTGTCATGGTCGAAACCTTTAACGGACCCAACGAAACCACCACCTCCACCTTCATGGGTGTTTGTATTGCCATCAACCGAAAAGGGATCGATACCAACTTCACCCTTCGTAATATTGTGATGCGTATTGGCGTTGAACAAAGATACAATCTTTATTCGCCTTTGTTGAAGAGTGTCAAAGTATTGCAAAAGCCAACCGAAGATAAGTTTAGAAGAGCCAAATTATATTATTTAAGAGATCAACCCGGTAAAGCATTCCAATCCATTCAAGGATTATGGAAGCAAGAACAGTTAGCCAAGAAATAATAATAAAAAAGAAAAAAAAAAATATTCCTTCCTAATAAACTAGAATGATTGTAGAAATATATGTGTTTTTATTATTATTATTCTTTCTCGAGTTCAATAGAAAGATAATGAACTTTGGCAAGACCTACACCACCCCGAATTGTCAACAATTGACTGATAGGCATATTATTACGTAAAGTTGTAAATGCCGGAAGCTCATCATTTGTCCAGTCGTCGTAAATACAAGTAAACAATGCCTTGCCTACATCTTGACTATCAGCAAATGTTAAATCCCATATTATAGGGTTTCCATCTTGGTTGGAGTAAGCTGTCAATGCATGCATCGTCTTATTCTCTTCGCCAGGAACCTCAACCAACTTTTCGTTAATCCAAGCTTGTAAGCCAGTGATGTTCTGGTTTTCGAATTGCAATTGACACAACAAACTATTTTGGACAGTGCTTGTGATCTTGACATTGCATAAACCATCTTGACAGCCATTTCGCTTCACGTCAACATCAATTTCATGTGCAGGATCTTTACCGTAGACAGGATTAAGATTGGTCTGATATACACATCGTGTCTGATATTCCATGTATCGATCACAGACAAGCGTCTCGAATTCCGATGCTGTTAAGGCTTGTTTAAGCGTGCTTTGTAAAAGCTTAGAAGATGACACGCCAGTATAGAGAAGGACAGTTGAAAGAGCCTCCGTGGCATTGTATTCTTGATTGAAAACAACTCGGTTAGGTGACACGCTATCATTAAAGGGTCCAACAATCGCACATGTTAAGAAAGCAAGGACAAAGACAGCACCAGCTACCACGACTGTCTTTTGTTGCTCTCCGGCAGCATGGACCCAGGGCAAAAGATGCAACACCAAAAGAAGAATAGGTAAACATATCATTACATAAACTTTTTTTTTTAAGGGCATTAGTACAAAGTTATAGAATTTTATGAACCTACGTGCTGATTCTGGTGTTCCATCGGCTGAAGTATGACGCATGCAATCCACAACGAAGAAAATGAGCTCAATAATCAATGTGGCTGGTATCAACACCTGTGCCACCAATGCGGCTAACCACGATTTGGTATGTCCCTTGATTTGCTGTTCACCCTCAGTCAAAGGCGCAAGAGGAACCAAGATAGCTGTAGCTACTGTGCTACTCAAGAGTAGGAAGACAACGGGATATATTCCCGAAACCTTTTGAGATCCAAGGAACGTGGCAACCACAAGCAAACCCCACAAAAAAATGGTAAAGCCATAAAAACCGACACGGATATTGTCAAGACTGACAGTCACTGAAGTTGCCCATTTGGCAAGAGCAAGTTGTGATAACAGTAATCCCAAAAACGCAGACAAGGCCAAATAGATACCAACCCAATACATATTACCATAAGTTGCAGAAGGGTTAATGAAAAGCATGATTCCAGATGAGATGATGAGGGTGGCCACCATACAGACAAAGGCAGCAAGAGTGGCCAAGAATCCTTGACCCATCAAGTATACATTTCGTGCCAAGGTTTGTTTCTTTTGTTCAATGCTCAGGGACTCATTGGTGGAGAACCAAGCCCAGGTGAGGGCAAAAACAGGCACAAAAACAAGAGCAAGAATGTTGATGATCTGGGCTGTTTTAAAGCTGTAAACAAGCATAAAACGGCCCAAGATGTCATAGTAAATGATAGTCTCGGGGGCCTTGGTCTTGTTTAAGAATCCTTTTTGGTCGATACTTTGAACAGACCCTAAGGCCATTTGTCCCATATGTTGAAGAGCCTCTGGTGTGGTATGAACCAAGTCATCTCTTTGAGTATGATAATGAGATCGTGGAGTATAAAAAGCAATATCCATACCCGGAACGCCATATCTTGAAAAGATGGTATAATCTGTGTCACTTTTTAGCAATTTGGCCTCTAAAAAGTCAGTGACAAGAGGCGATGCGTGCAGCAGCTTGGCATTGGATGAGGCAAGTCCCTGAGTCAAAGCCAGATTGTTGCTTCGAAGAACCAAAGCACGACCTCCGGCTCCAGTACCTTCTAGATTGACAAATATCTTTATAGTCGAAAACCATGGGTGTAAGACAAATTGTTCGGCACCAAATAATCCACCTTCTTCAAAATTATTGAATAAGAAAATGACTGTGTTATGTGGTGGATTTTGGACAAAATATCGTAGTAACTCCAGAGCCACGGCAGTTCCCATACCGTTATCAGTAACACCATGACTAGTGGAAACGCTATCATAATGTGCGTTTACCAAAAATGATTCGTTTGTATTTTTTGATTTTCCAACAAGTCTAATCATGACGTTTCTAGATTCCAAATACCAGTATTCATCTTTGATTAAAATATGAGTAAGCGTATACCTCAAAATTTATCTTTTTTTTTTTTTTTTTTTTTTTACCTGTAGAAAACTTGTTCTTTTTTGACACCAGTTTAGTGGTATCATTGGCAATGATCTCCATATCAATTCCATTATGTACGGCCTCTTGCTTTAATTCTTCACTTACGCTGACAATCCAGTCTTTAAGATAGCCATTTTCTCGTTGATTAGCAGAGTGAGGAGTATTGAATTTAGACAGATAGTTATTGTAGCAATGAATCCCAGAAAATTCATGGTTTTGTCGAGCCTCAGTATCTGACAATGGAGTTGGTAGAGTATTCCGAATGGTGTGAATCACTGTTAAAAGAACAATAAAAAATCCAAAAACATAAGAGTAAATAAGTTTCGGCGTTTTGATTGTCTTGTTTATATTGTTGTTTGCTCTTGATAAAAGAGGTGTTTCTTCGTTCAACCCATTACTTGAAGAAGACATGTTGAAAACCTAAAACAGAAAAAAAAAAAATATACCCACACTTGAATTTTATCAAGGATTTTCAATCTCCTGTGTTACAATGCAACCCCAAAAGTGGATAAAATTGACATAAAAAGACCATTGGCTTTTTTTTTTTTTTTTTTTTTTTTCAGGAAAAAAGAAAGATAATGAATAATCCCGTTTTATGCGTGTGTATTATTTCATTTTATTTTAGCTATTTTTTATACATGCTATAAGCTTTAAAAGCTTTTCATATTAGGAATATTTTGAAAATTTTCAAACTGCTGTTTTCTCCAAACTCATTTATCCAAAATACGCCTTTTTTCGAAAAGCATTCACATTGCTTGAAGTAGTGGCCAGAGAACTTAATAAATACGACCTTACAAAACCCACTATACCATCTTATTCTCCGTTCTTTTTCTTATAGTTCCGTCATGCCTCCATTAATTATTTCAGCATTCTTGGGGGGGGCATTAGACTTTCAGACTTCTTTTTCTATGAGGAAGTAAGCTCAAAATTGTTATTATTAGTTACCACTTTGGTTGCAGTAGTTTGAAGAAATTCTGACATTAGTTTCATGTATGACTTGTCGCTACACCCATAACCTTTGTTGTTCGGTGAAGTACAGATGTTAAAGATGGTTACTGACTGGTACAAATTGTCGTCAAATAGTTCCAATGTAGCTTGGAACATGTTATAGGTGGACTTATCTTGGAGATATTATTGTTCGTGACTGTTAGCGTACCGATTAGTTGATTGAAAGTTTCCTTGAACTTTTCGATGCCAATAGACCGACCCAACCAACTCATTGACCACAAAGTCTGGTTACATGTTGTTTTCAGATAAAATCTTGACATTCGACCTATTTTTAATAATTAGCATACTAATAGTAGCATTTCTTTAGACTAAATCAAAAGCCTGTTATTTCTTTTTTTTTTTTTCTTTTTTTTTTTTCAGGAAGGTTAAAAAGGGTGCTGAGCATAGAATTCACGTAAACGCATGATAGTTTGCTTTCGTGAATGATCTATCTTGTTTTTCTTTTTGGGATTGGTTCAGTTAAGTTTCAAACACCCAATAATAACTTGTCGTTTATTGTAGCCTCTTCTTCATCACTCGCTAAGTTCACAATTTTTTTTTTTTTTTTTTGGTATAGCTTTAATTGTCTTGCAACTCGTCAATAGAGAAAACGGTATCAAAGAATTGAATGAACTGTGAGTCATTTGCTATAATTCAAACGTTAGGATAGCATTATTGAAGAAGTTGAATATGGATTACTTACTCAGTTGAATGCTTGCTCGTGTTTTAGGCATAGTGGGTATAGAGTTGAGATAAGTTTAAATGTAACAGGATCACTGAAAATCCATGTTTTCATTACAAGAACTGATCTGCACTATAGAGTACCAGATCCTAAAATACTACAAGCCTGAACATTTTACTACAGCCTTTTCATTTTTTTCAATACCTACCTCCAAAATTCTGGTTCATTATAAGAACTCATAGAATTCATGAGCCCCCCTCCTCCCCAGGAATTACATTTCCGCCACCTTTCAGTATCAAGCATACTCTATTAGGCTCTTTGGTCGTATTCAGTGTTGTCAATAATGCCTTTTCTTTAAAAATATTTTCATCACACCAAAACCATTCAAAAGTAGGGAAGAGTTATCAAGCCAATTATTGCTGTAACAGGTCTGAGCTTTCTTTTGTTTATAAAAATTATTGATAACAAAAGACTGTGATAATATTCGTTTGATTGAATGGAAAAGGAAGAAACAGAGCTTTTTTTATTTGTATTCTTTGTTCATAAGAGAGAAGAAACAAAGAAACTTGAAATTAGTTTGTGTAAATATTCAAGCGGTTTTCATACTGTAATAATTTTCCGTATGTTGGTACGCTTTTATTATCAAGTATTATTTCTTTTACTGCAATTAAATTGTAGAATTTCTTTGCTCCACTGTGCCTGCGTATTCAAAAATGCTAAAATGCAAAGTCTAAGCTATTATAATTAAGAATGAAAAAGCGTGGTTCGAAGAGCTTGTACCACATCTTCAGTCTCGTCTCCTTCAACCTTCAAATTGGATTAGGAACGATATGCAATCGATATTAGAAATTCGTGACTCAATACGCTGACAGGTATAAATAAAACGTCAAATTATTTTTTAAATTCGCAGTGGTTTTCATATACAGGATTTTACCCTAAAATTAGACGATGTTAATTTTTTTCTAGACGAATAAAAATTTATTTGTAGATACCTATCTTTCTTTTTTTTTTGGACGAATGTGAAGCTAATTTAGATGTTCAGCTTTCCTTTTTGTGACGAAATAGTGGCGTATGTTAAACGTTATCTGTATCCAGATTGGAAATCCGTGTCTGTTATGGCGATCGAGACATATCGGTTAAGTGAAAAGTTCATACATT